>PVJO010031747.1:0-14047 GCA_004026905.1 Hystrix cristata
ACATTTTAGGAGTCTCCATTGGCCTCATGACTGTGGGCTTCAAGGGATTTGGCAAAATGTCTCAAGCCCAGCTCAGAAAGACCATAGAGACCTAGCCATTTCCAAAGTAATATGCCATGTATAAACTCCCTCCTGGACTATACCCCTCCCGTAATTATATCTTTATAATTTTTATGAGTTGCCAGTTTTTATCAGGAGAGGGAGAAGAGTGAGCTTGGTGTTTATCTTTCATTGTCCTATTCGGTGATCCTACTTTTCCCCCCTGGATCCTTTATAGTCTTTTGAATTTATTCCAGGCAATAATGTGTAAAAACCAACATTTTGATCAGGGGCTTACCAACATCTTGGCACCAGGGTTACTGAGAAGTCATACACATCTTCTTCATCCTAATGCTCTCTAATGTCTAACTTCGTTCATTCATCTTGTCAAGAAAATTCATCCAATCCCAACTAACTTAGTTACTTTTCTTGTTGCTGAGGCAAAATACCTCACACCCAAAGTTAAAGGAGGAAAGGTTTAGCTCATGGTTTGTAGAGGTTTCAGTCCGTAATTGGCTGGCTCCAAAGCAGAATGGCATGACAGACAAGGATCATAGAGGAGAAACAGTTCATGGAAAGCAGAAGGTAGCAAAGAAAGCAAACGACTATAGCAGCTTCATTCTGCCCCTTTTATAGTCTATCTGGCCTAAGGGACCTAGTGCGGGTGCCAAACCAATCAGTGGACTGATTTAGTAATCACCCACCCTTCATCCTAGCACTGCACCATGAATCAATCACACACTCTAGATCCAGCCACCTCTGAAAAAGCCCCATTTAGGACTGCATGAGGCTTTGTGGGAGACTTCTAGACACAAACTATAGCACCAACTAAGTACCAGACACTCTCTAGACACCTGAGATGGAATGCGGATGCTCCATAAGGATAATCTACCTTCTTGGAATTTATAGAAATTTATAGGAATTTATAGAAATTCCAAGAATTTCCAGGAGAAACTCTAGAATTAAATATATTTTACTTATAGTTAGAAACCTTCACTTTGCCCTATAGTCTATCAAATCATATTCCAACAAGAAAAGAATTCTCCTAAGAGATGAGAGAAGGTAGAAAATCAGCAGATGCCACTTTAACTATATGTAAAGAAGAAACGTATCTTTTTCTATTTATCATCTATCTATTCATCATCAAGGAACAGAACTGCAGCCAGATCACTTTGTTGAGTTTGCTTCTTAGCTGTCTGTCTCCCTGGGTCAGTTCCTACTAATGCTGATTGAGTGTTCTTCATTTCAAGTTTTGTATAAAAATCTATAACCTCCCGCAAAGTATAATTGTTACCATTTTGTATTTGAGGAAACAGGGTTGGAACTGTTTGAAATTATTTGATTTCAGGAATAATATGATTCTGGAGAATGGGTTATTATTTCTATGCTTAACTCCCTCTTATTTTCTGGTAATTGGGGCCTAGAATATGGCACTGTGTTGATATAAAAACAATATGAGATATGATCAAACTATATAGTGAATGTTTAAATAAAAACTTTAATACAGTAAAAGACAAACTGCCATTATTCCCCCTTCCCCCTAGAATATGCCCCTTCTCTTTAAACACACTTACGCTGCTGTTCTTGTCACTTTCTGAAGCAGTTCTGGAAGTCTTCTTTCGTGAGTATCTTTATGAAGTGTGATAAAAAATACAATGAATGCTGCCACTGAGTGCCATGTAACAGAAAGGCAGACTTGTAAAAACATTACAGTATGTCTCATCTCCCTTATTCATGGGATCTGGCACCATGTGACTTCTGTCTCTTTTATAAAGTCAAAATGATCATGAAAGGCAAATATTTGAATCAATTCAGGACATTGAGCCAGCCACAACAACAGAACTAAAGACACTTATGAAAGAGGACTTCTAGGACTCCTTCAGAAAGTGGCATGAATAATGGAATAATGTGTTTGAAGCAAGTGGGACTAATGGCAATGACTCTGTTACTGTAATAATTTTTAAAATGTAAACATTCGCTGTAGTTTTCAATTATGCCTCATATAACCTGTCCATTCTTATATTTTTTATACTCGTGTCACTGATTTTTTAAAACAGAATTTTGAAAAAGATGATTTAATTTTGATGTTCAAGAAGATAATCATAGGGGTATAGAATTTTCCTGATGATACCACCTTTACTCAAAACCTTTTTGGAGCAACATTTGGAAATAAAGTTCAGCAAAGGAGTTCAGACTGGGCATCACATTCAGCTGAATATTTATAATGATACCTTTGTATGTGTGCTTAAATTTTAGAAAATAACAAAAAAACATTTAAATCAATATCTCAGGTTGGGGTTGTACCTCAGTAGTAAAGTATATATTTTGCGTGCTTGAGGCTCTGGGTTTGATCCTAGCACCAAAACCAAAACAAAACAAAAATAAATCTCATTAGGAGGTGTTATGGTTTGTGTCTAGATGTCCTCCCAAAGCCTCATGAGGTAAGAGATAGCTGGATCTAGAGTGTGTGATTATTAAATTAATCCACTGATCGGTTTGGCATGGTTCTGCTGGGATCAAGGATGTGACGCTAAGATTAAGGGTATTAGGACTAAGGGTGGGAGTACTGCCCACCCTAAAGACAGGTAGCCTGGATAAGATATAAGATACAGGAAGAAGCTGGTTAGCTGCTTGCTGGCATCCCTTGCTTACTTTGCTGCCTCCTGCTTGTCTGCCATGCCCCTCTGCCTTGGACCCAGCTGACTGCGGACTGAAACCTCTACAAACTGTGAGCCAAATAAACCTTTCTTCCCCTAACTTTGGGTGTTGGGTATTTTGTCCCCGCAACGAGAGAAAAGTAACTAAAACAGGAGGTCAGACTAAGTAGTTCTGGTTACGAACTTTTGGATGTATGGATTAGAATGACTGCAAAATAACTACAGGTTTTTGGGGGGTGATTGTGACATCAGTGATAAAACCAAGAAATTACATTAGGAGTATGTGATCATTAATTGAAGTGTGTCAACATGATTTGAGTGAGAACCGCCTAGCAGATTAGTGAAGCTCTGTGTCTGTGGATGGTTGACATGTAGTCTGCAAACTGAGGAGGGAAGACCCACCCCAGATGTGGGTGGTACCAACTAATAGGTTTGTAACCTAGATGGAATAAAAGGGGAACCAAGAAAGTCTCCCTTTTCTTCTTTGGAGGAGCTCTGGTCTTTTCCATTGCCTTTCCACATTCACCTCCAGACTTCTAGCACAGACTCTTCAGCCTTCCGGTGCAGACCTCCTGGCTTTCTGATGTAGACTCATACTGGACTCTGCAGTGAGCTCCAGGCCTTTTCCTTTATTTTTTATTTAATATTTCTCACACCCCTGAAGTTGGAATGACCTTGAAAGATCACAGGTGGGAGGAAAAAGAGGTGGCTCTCTCATTTGAGGTCAGAAGACAGTATAACTGTTGCCCAAGGGACAGTTTTGTATATTTAACATGTCAACTCGTATAATTCTCCCAATGTTTTTGTATGGATCCCATAGAGAGCAGATCATGAAACACTAGTCAGGAAAACATCAGAAAAACATAACATGTGGGCAAAGGTCATGTTGCCAATTAGCTGTGGTTTCTTTTGTTTCAGATGGAAACCATGAATCTACAAAGCACAACTCTGCTAGCAATCCTGATGCCAGCAGATGATGCTGGATGCCAAGCGGCTGACAGAACTATTTGCTGGTTACTGCCACTGCTGTCTGCCACCATCTGATGCTAGCTTGGGCTAGATGCCATAGGTCAGCTCTGCTGGGGTCTGGTCTCTGTGGCTGATCTTTGTTGGCTGCTGGTCTCTGGAGCTCCTTAGGGCTAACAGCCCTTGATGTTTATCTGCTCTGTCCACACTGCTCAGGAATCCTGACTAGGTTTACTGGATCTTTAGCGCCAGCACTACCTGAGAAATAAGTCACAAGCAGGCTTACAGGATCACTGAAGCATGTTTTTATTTTTACGGGACCTGTGCTGCAGAAAAGGGTGTCAGTACACTGGAGAGAGCCCTCCTAGACCACCCTGAGAAGAGTGTGGGGAGTGCTGCTTATATCGCAGCCTCGGGTCTGTGAATGGTCCCAGTGCAGGCCTGGCACTGGCTCAAATTCTGTCCTGATTAGTCCAGCACAGGGCTGTGATTGGTCAAATGGGTGCAGGGCTCCAGAACGGCCTGGCTGTCATGGCCAGATTCAGTCAGGGGCCGGGCTGGCATGAACTGTTGATTGACAGCTGTTGCATCTCTGGGGGAAAAAAAAAATGATGGGACTGAAACCAGTGAATCTTCTGGAAAGGGAGCTGAGTTCATCACAGTTAATTGGGACACAGGGAGGCTGGGGGTGTTAACTGTGGGCCCAGACTCCTCCCTTCCAGACTTCAACCCTCCAGCCCCCTGTTTAAAGGGGGCAGCAGCAGCGTCTGAAGTGGAGGGAGCAGGAAAGAGCGCTACGACTGGCAGCTGAGTTGCACTCATGTCAGAGCGCCCTGGAAGAGAGCAGCTGCTAAGTACTGGGGAGAACACGGAGGTGGCAGCTCCATTGCTGGGGTAGGGGGACGATGAGGAGCAGCAAGGAAAGCAAAGTCGGGGAGCGTGGCCACCACCAGCCAAGCCACACACACCCCTCCTACTGGCTCAGGGAAAACGGGAGCTGGGCACTCTTGACCGTCTCAGTGACATTGATTAAAATATGCCAGACATTCTAACCATCTGAGAAAACATTCATTCCCTTAAACTTTGCAATCTCCTATGAAGCGGCGTTCTTATTACCTGCCTTGAAATTTCTGTCTTATCCAAGGTCACTATCAGTCACGGTTCACTTGAAGAACCAATTTAATACAAAAATATATATGATTATATAAAGGATTTACTAGGTAGACTTACAGGATTGGAAGTGGAAGCGTCTCAGTGGCTGCCTGTGGAATTGGGGGTGGAAGAATGCAAATGGGTATGTAGGTGCTAGAGAGCCAGAGGATCCTGCCGAAGGTCGAAGGCCTGAAGTTCACCTGCAGAGTCTAGTGAGAATCTATGTCAGAAAGCCAGATAGTGTGTTGGGAAGCTGAAGAGTCTGTGCTGGAAGCCTGGAACATCCAAAGGCAATGGCGAAGACTGGAGCTCCTCTGAAGAAGAAAAGGAAAGACTCCTTTTATCCCCTTTTTATTCTACCCAGGTTACAAGTTTGTTGGCTGATGCCATGCACCTCTTGGGTGGGTCTTTCCTCCTCAGTTTTCAGCTCACATGTCAGTTCATCCACAGACCTTTACTAATCTGCTAGGTGGTTCTTACTCAAGTCAAGTTGACATATCACAATCAACAGACACACAGTGTTCATTTGGACACTGAGTCATTAGGGACAATTAGATCAAAAGGTTTAAAAAACTTGTCATTTCATACTGTTAATCTTCTGAATAATATTTGCGGAGTGGATGACCTCCTCATTGCACAAACATGTGTTGCCTTTTACTCTGTCCCACGTTTTCTGGATGGTGGAAATTCACAGGTGAAAATGTAAGTATTTTGCTTCTGAAATTGTAGCTTGGTGGAGGCAATAAACATTTCATAGCAAAATAGCATAGCAATGAGTTTACTAGTGAGATAGGCAGAGTACCACGGTATGAAAGTATACAAGACTTTCTAATCGCATTTTCTAAACTAAAATAAGAACGTGCAGGTTGATGAATGTGGATCTACTTACAGGAATAATGGGGAAAATAGTTGGCTTAGTAATTTAAAAAAGGGTGTTCAGAGTTAATTTACCAAGAAAAGAATATCCCAGGCCACAAATAAAGTGGCCTGAGAATTCCTCCCAAATTTGACTCTGTCCTTTTCATAATGCCTTGTTGCCTTTGGCTGTCCCATTCATTCATCTTGTTATTCACAATTTGCTAAAACTGTCCGGGCTATGTGAGGGATACAAAAGCAAGGGGGGAATGACTGTCTTGTGAACTAAAACTCAACCTCTAAAGTTCAACACTTGAAATAAGGAGATACTCTGCGAGGGGATGGCTTACTGATCGCAGTAGCTCCAGTTTTCCAGCTCTGGGTGTAACCTCCCTTTCGAGGTCTCATACTTGGGATCAGTGCTGTCTCCATCATGCTAGGTTCTCCCCGCAGGACACTGTGGCTCAGCTGGGTTGGAAGCACTTGTTGCTTTCCCAGAAAGCAGCTGCAGTCTCCCATCCTCTCTTTCTCTGTCTCTCTGCCTCCGTCCCTCTCTGGCTCTCTCTGTCTCTCTCCTTCTCTCTCTCTCTTCACTTTCATATAACTGAGTAGTTCCAGCATCTTTTTTTATTCTTAATTCAGCCATGGCAGTAATGTAGGGTGGCATAGCTATTCCCCATACCCAGTGTCTGCTTCAAAGCTGGGGGGAGCATTCGACTATTTTATTTTATTTTTAACATGCTTTTAATATTTATTGTTAAACATTTAGAAACAACACGATTAATAATAACAATATACATGATGGAAATCAACCAAAGCACATGTTCTGTTAATCCTCCTGGCAGTGGAAGTTAGGCTGGGAAATTCAGCTATTTTATAATCTCCCATGGAGTCAGAAGTGATTGATAATAATAACAGCTAATGCTAATATCTCAGTTGCAGTGAGTTCAATGTAAAAGACCCACTCTGTTCTCTGACAGTAACATTCACCAGCAAACTGGTGCCATTTTCTTAGCATCAACCAATCAGCTCATGGCCAATCTTGTGTCATCTGCCACCCTCCTCTTTTTCTTCCTTTCCCTCTCCTCCTTCTCCTTCTCTTTCTCCTTTTCCTTCTGTTTTGTTTTGCTTTTTTGAGACAGGGTCTTACTATCTCTTGCACATTCTTATCTTCTTTCCTGCTGCCACCACTGGATTCTTTTGAATCAAATCCCAGACATTTTATAATTTCATTCATAAAAATTTCAATATGTATCCCTAAGAGATACGGGTTTTCTCTAAAAACTTAAACACAACATTATCATTTCACTTAAAAATGAATAATGAGCCCTTACCATAACTACCTAGCTAAATGAATTTACATTTCTTTCATTATCTAACAGCTATTTTTGGTTTATTTGGATCAGCATCCACGTGGGTATCGAGCACTTAAAATGCAGTTACTCTGAGTTGTGGTATTCTGAAAATGTAAAACAGAAAATATATCTCAAAAAATGCATACAAGAGAAAATGAAAATAATTTTACTTTGATTATGTTTCAAAGATAATTTAAATGATTTCTTATATATAGCTAAATAAAAGACATTAAAATTATTTTCCCCTGTTTATTCTTATTTTTTAATGTGGCTAGTAGAAGAATCTAAATTACAGTATGATTTGCATTATATTTCTTTTCTTTTTGTCTTTGTTTTTGGAGACAGAGTCTTGCTATGTAATTCAGGCTGGCCTTGAACTCACAGCAATTTTCTTGTCTCCCGAGTGGTTTGCATCATATTTCTATTGGACAGTGATTACCTAGAGGATTTACAAGGTTGAGGTTTGATTTTTTTTATTTGGACACAATTATTTCCTAGGTGGCAGTGATGTGTTCTTCTGTCTGGAGGCACATGGGGGTTGAACTTCTTTTGCTGCTGATTGGGGGGGGGGAGGGAGTAGTGCTGGTGATCAGACTCAGAACCTTGTTCATGCCAGATAAGTGCCCTACTACTGAGCTAAATTCCCAGCCCCATCAACTTTTTAGGTGATAGTGGTTTTAGCAAGCATTAATATCATTTCCCAAGTCCGCTATTTCATTGGGCTACAGACTGAATATTTGGTGCCACCCCCCCGCCCTGCCGCAATTCATGTTGAAACCTTAACCTCAATGTGATGGCTTTAGAAAGTGTAGACTTTGGGACGTAATTGGGTTTAGATGAGATCATAGAAGTGGGGCCTTCATGATGGATTTAGTGCCCTCATTTTGTTTTCATTTGTCTTTTGGGATGGGGTCTCACTATGTACCCCAGGCTGGCCTTGAACTCCTGTTCTAAGGTGATTCTCCTGCCTTGGCCTACAATGGAGCTGAGGCTATGGGTGGGCCTGGTGGACAGAGACCAGAGTGCTTGCTCTCTGCTTTCTGCAATGTAAAAATACAAGAAGTTGGCTGTCAGCAAATTGGGGAAAGGCCCTGCAGGGCACATGGGGTTTCTTGATCTTAGACTTCCCAGCTGGCGAAACTGAAAGAAATATATGTTGTTTGAGCCACTAACTCCATGGTATTCTGTTACAGAAGCCAAAATGACCATGAGGAAGTTTCTAGGTGATAGTATGTGACTCCTGCTGCATTTATCACTAGTAACATTTTTGTAAAGAAAAACTTTGCCTCAATAATTTGTCTATACTGAGGCTTAAAGTGTATAGAATAAATGCTTGATTCTTTTCCTGCATTTATCAGTTTTAAAAATGGTTACATGGTTCCCTGGCATTTTCTAAAGGTAAACAATGAGGTTTTCTAAAAGTAAACAATGAGGTTTTTTAAATTAAATTCTAAGTATTATATACTGCACATTTTAAGCTGTTTGGTATTTTGGAAACCATTTCAGTTATCCTTTTTGATTCTCGGCAAACTGAAAATCAAACTTCTAAGTCCCTTTGACACAATTCCAAAGTGTTGTTTCTCTCCTCTGGGGTAAGGAGCTGCTCCAGGATCATATTACACATGGAATCAACCATTTTCCTAAGAAATTCTGATTCCTTTTTATTGGGAAATGCTTTTTAGAGGCCCATGATCTGGGTTGCTATACTTATCATCATTCCTTCCAGGTTTTTCAGTGGAATGAGCAAAGAAATACATATTTAAAAAAATATGTTGTGAATTCAAAATTGAATTTGGATTAAGGAGCTTTTACATAATATTTTGCATTTATATTTGTATCTCTTTTAAAACTGACAACATTAGTTTCTAATGACATCGGTGTAACTACTTATTTTGTTTCATCTATATATATAGAAATATATAATAGCATCCAGATAACAAGGCCAGTATTAGTAGGAAGAATACGATGTCTCATAATGTTACCAGCGTTCGGGCGAAAGCCCCCAGCTCTGGGGAATCTCCAGGGACGAGGTGCGGCCACCATCCCAGAAAGACAGTGAGACAGAGGATGGGAACTTTATTCTAGTGTGGCCACACTAGGAAGGACGGAGGTCTAGTGACCAAAGATCTGTCTTCAGAAGTTTTTATAGCAACCTCACAGTTATATAGGTAAAAGGAACAAAGGCCAGAGTTGGGAGTTTCCATGATCAGCAGCCCAGGTTGTCTTGCCTGCCTGCGATGTGAGTGATCATCACCTCAGGCCACTACTCAGGACTGGCTGTGTGGGCTCTGCTGGCACCATAAAGGCTGCTGTTGCTTGGGGGGCAGCTTTTGTCCTTGGTCATAAGATGTTCATCAGTAAGTCCTGTTGTCCTGGAGTCCTAGGTAACTGTAGGAGAATGACTGAGAAGGAATTTATTTTTTTTTTTTATTTTTTTTTATTTTTTGGTGGTGCCGGGGATTGAACTCAGGCCCTTGTGCTTACAAGGCAAGCACTCTAATCACTGAGCTAAATCCCCAGGCCCTTGAGAAGGAATTTAGAAGGGAAGAAAAAGTCAAAATGGAGTAAGAGAAACAAAATGGAGTTAGTTATGTCAGTGACTGGGTTTTTCTTCAGTAAGGGTTTAGAATTCTTCACACTTCTTCATATTCTTGGAAATGTATATATATTAGAGATATATAGTCAAATTACTATTTTTAAATATCACCTGAAATGTTTTTTCTCTGTGATTAAGCCATCAATTGTGTTCACAGATTGACTTATTTTATCTTGCTTTTGATTTTGGGGGGTTTCTTATTGTCACAAATATTTAATTAAGATAAAGGTGAGTGTTTTTTCCTTTCAACTTGTATTTCACTTTACTCTCTTCTTTTTTAAATTTTTATTAGTACATGTTTGCAGTGTGTAATGTTCACATTCCTTGTGTTCTCTTTCTTATTTGCAGTTTCTGAAAAGAAGTTTGTTTTCTTATCTTTTTTTCCTAAAGGTGTATTAGAGTTCTCTAGAGGAATGGAATCAATAGGGAATTTATTAAGTAGGCTTACAGAATCAGAGGTGGGAGAGTCCACAATGGATGTCTATAGGATCAGAGGTTGGAGAGTCCGCCATGGCCATCTGTGCACTGGAGAGCCATAGGATCCAGTAGCCGTTGAGCTGAGAAAATGGAAGGGGACAAAGATTCAGCACCAATCCAAGGTCAGAGTCATGGAAATTCACTGGAGGATTTCTGGTACAAGTCTGTATCAGAAGGCTAAAGAAACTGGAGACCTGGAGACTGGAGTTCAAAGGTGACAACAGCAAAGGGTGGATCCACTCAGGAAGACAGGAACTCTTCAAAATGGGAATACTTCCTTCTCCTTTCCCTTTTTATTCTGTTCAGGCTACAAGCCTATTGGTTGATGTCACTGACATCTGCAGTGGGTCTCTCCCACCTCCATTTTCTGGCCTACATATCAATTATCCACAGACACACTCAGAACTGTGCTTTTCTAATCTGCCAGGTGTTTCTTAATCCACTCAATTTGACCTATTAATGGTCAGAATCTACCCCTTGGCAATTTGACAGCCAGACACTTCTTAAAGCATACATACTCTCCAAATAAAATATCGAGTTCATGATTATGCCAAACATGATACAACTATCCCTCTATACAAATGGAAACATACTAATTCCCTCCTTAGAATAGAAGGTAACTTTTTCTTTGGGTAATGCTTACTTTTTTGTTGATATTCCATATCTTAAGTATTATAATATAAATGTAACAATCTTAATTTCTGATATTGTCGATGTTGTGTGACAAAAAAAGAAAACAAAGATTTCTCATTAATATGTGTGTATATATGCACAAGCATATGAACAAAATAGGAAGAAAATACCCATGACAATTAGAATCGTTGTTTCTATAACTGGCCACAGAGCCATAGCTGGTATTTGCAGCTATCTTCTTCTGTTACCCATTCTGTATTCCCTTAGCCTTCAGCAAGCCCCTCAGTAGGTCTTGGTTCTTTACCTGGCAGAGTAACCTATACCTTCATTCTTGAAGGTTATGGGCATTTGTCACCCTGCCTGGACTGGGTTGTTGTAGTTTCCCATTGACCTTAATGATAGGGTATGCTAATAGTAGTAGATGCTCTAAAGGATCTCACATTCTCCAAAGGATCTCACACTCTTACCTCTGTTGTGGAATAGTACTCTAATTTCCTCTTGGTTGTCTGGATCCGTCATCTCTGCCAGCACTATACCGTTTTCAGTTTGACTCAGACACATGCAATGCATTGCCATCTAGCTGGGATAGTAATTGCATCTTCAAAAAAGGCCATTCCATCGCACTGTCAATCTAGCTACTTCTGAGTGGAGGGAAACATGGTAAGACCAGTGAATTCCAAGAGCATGAGCCCATTGCTGCACTTGGTTGTGAAGTGTGTTCCTTGGTCAGAAGCAATGCTTTGTGGAATACCATGATAGATGAGGCATTCTATAAATCCAAGTACTAAGAGTATCTATCCCCATTATCATTCTGGAAGAGGAGAAATGCCACAAAATTGATTTGTGGACTTTTGGATTCACTGTTAGTTGTACCTTGGCTAAAACTTCATTTATCACCTGACCTCCATAGGCCCCTAGGCTTACTGGAGGCCCACAGTGATACTTCAGACCTCCTGGAATCAGTGTTAGTTCCAGACCACTGTCCAGTAGTCCCCAAAATGTCTGATTGTTTTCTTTCCCCAATTGTCTTAGTTACTTTTCTCATTGCTGGGATAATATCCAACACCCACAATTTAAATGAGGAGAGTTTTATTTTTAATTGACTTACACTTTGTATAGGTTTTGGTCCATAGTCCCCTGGCTTCAAGGTAGGGTAGCATGGCAGACAGTCATGGCAGAGAAGGATGACTCATGGCATTGCAGCAGGAAGCAGAGAGAGAGAGAGAGAGAGAGAGAGAGAGGAGGAGTAAGGAGGAGACAAGCCTTTCCAGGCTGTGGCCCCAGTGATCCATCCCTTTCCACCAGATCCTATCTTCTCACAACAACTCAGCCATAAATCCCCACAATCCAATCACCTTCCAAAAGCCCCACTAATGAGTTTATGAGGGTTTGGGGGACATTTTTGAGCTAAACCATAACACAAATGTAAAGTTACCCTAATAAAAGTCTGTAGGTCCTTTTGGGGAGAGATGAGAGAAAGATTGATAGTATAACTTTTTGGTAATCTATCTCCTGAAGGGACTTGGAGTTGGACTCCCCTTCAAAGAGTTCTCAGTCTGTAAACTGGCTCAAGTCTGGGAAATGGTGGCAGGGCTGTGATTCTCTGTTGCTATGAGTTGAGATAAATTTTTGTTCATTTGCGTCCTAAATCTTCTGCAAAAGTAAATAAATTAACAAAAATTTAGTAGGTCTCCTATCTATTTCACTTCTGGAAACACAATGATTAATTAGCCAATGCCATAGGTCTACACATATCAGACATTCCAACAATTGTTTTGCTCCTGCTGCCCATTTTAGTAAGTATGCCCACCTTGCCTATGGTGGCTGAACACTTTCCTCTGGCCTCTGCACACTGGAATCCAGTTATACCCAGGTCACTTTGGCTTCCAAACTGAGTGACTGCAGTCCCCCGCATAAGGCCTGGCACGCAGAGAAGAACAATGATGAAGCTTTTCAAGAGACCTCTCACTCCTCTCACAAGTCTGTTTCGTAAGGTTTTGGTGAAGGTGAATTTTCTGGGCCCTTCTAGTGTGGAAGAGCAGGTTTTACCTGCAAATCCATTCCAGTTTTCCCTTTTCCTGGAACCCCTCACGAACAGTAAACCAAGGACTCTCAGGCTTCTCCAACTCATTCACAGAGGGCCAGCTTTTGATCCATAGCTCAGGCGATCAACCACGTAAACCATCAGCATTACTCTTTCCATGGGGAACATGGGATTAGTTTCTTCAGGCGGAGCTGGACACGTCAAAACCACAGCGGGTGGGAGCAGGAAGTCTCTGCTGTTGAGGGTGGGTTCCTTACTGTCACGAATATTTAATCAAAATAAGGGTGAAAGATTTTTTTCTTTCAACACTTAAAAGCTTTCCACTTTACTCTCTTCTTATTAGCATGGTTTCTGAAGTTTGTTGTAATTCTCTATAGATAAAATGGCTTTTTCTCCCTATCTGGCCTCATTTTTAAAGTTCTCACTCTGTTGCCCAGCCTGGTATGGAATTTGTGACCCTCCTGTCTTGGTCTCCCAAGTACCTCTCTGCCTTCTTTCAAGAATTTTTTCCCTTCTTTGTCTTTGGTTTTCTTCAGTGTACTTTATTTTTTTATTTTTCAGTACTGGGGATTGAAACTAGAACCTACACAGTGAGCTATATTCCCAGTTCTTTTTGATTTTTTTTTATGTCGACACAGAATCTTGCTAAATCACTAAGTTGCCTGGGTTGGGTTTGAATTTGTGATCCTCCTGCCTCAGCCTCCAAGAGTGCTGGGGTTAGAGGTGTGCACCACCATGCCTGGCTTCTTCAGTTTAAATATAATATGTCAAAGTGAAGGTTTTGAGAGAGAGAGAAAGAGGGAGAAAGAGAGAGTTGTGTAATGTTTGGGAGAGTCTTCTCTGAACTTTCTGGATCTCTGGTTTGGTTTCTGTCATCAGTTTTGGAAAATTCTTGGCCATTATTACTTCAAATATTCTGCTCTGTTTTCTCTTTTTCTTCTGGTTTTCCAATTTCTCATATTTATAGCATTTGAATTTGTCCCATAGTTCCTGACTATTCTGTTCCCTTTTCTTTGAAAGATTCCTCTTCCTCCTTCTAATAGAGTTTGAGGAGTTTCTATTGACATAGATTCAGGCTGCCTGCCGCAGGTAAGCTGATCTTGGCTGTGATTTTCTGTATTTATCCATCTTGTCAAATTTCCAGAAGGTGTCCCAGAAACCTCCATGGTCTGATGGCTTCCAGGAAAATTGTCAATTTTTCAGTTTGGTCAGACTTTTTTTCTTGTATGGGGGTAATGTCTTCCAAGCTCTTTACATGTTGAATCTAAAAATC
>PVJO010031748.1:0-13969 GCA_004026905.1 Hystrix cristata
TCACTCTCTCATGACAATGACAGGGTTCAGGAGAAGAAGGCAATGCAGGAACCACAAGGAATGTGTCTTCATTACCACGTTCTAACCACCGAATGAGCCATATATGAAGCAAATATGGATTTATACCATAATAATGTTTAACATAGTTTTACAAAGTGGAACTCAGAAGGGAAAATAGACTTAAAATGTATAAAAGTAGCATAAAACGTCTTCTTTGCTTACCACTCAGGACTTCTTTACAGCTATCGTTTTCCAATGTTTTCTCATCTTTCGTGCCAGTTGTAGTTTTAATCTCCTAATTTTTATCTCTCTTGAAATATTTTTAGCGTATTTTCTATTTTTTTTCTATAGGTTTCTTATATGCTTCAGCCAAATTCACAACTATAAAACTTCAACTTTAAAGAAAAAAGTCTAAACATTACTGTAGCTTTTGAATGCTTAAGAATCTATTCAATTCTTAGAGATGTCTTTACCTTTAATAGATGTTGTGTCCGGTGCAGTTTGCACGGTCCGGATGCTGTTTTCGGGAAGTGTAGTCGCATTAAGGAGCACAGACGCGTTTGTGCCTGAATGTCGTCCTCAGTGTCCGCGTCAATGCAGAGACAGCCCCACTCTCACGTGATTGCTCAGGGGGGGGATTTAGTGGCGGACAAATTCTGGGAAGTTACACTTAGGTAAACCCAGAGAGACCACACATTAAACGGAAAAGAGAGAAGAAAGACCAAAGTGGAAGTAACTTGTTACGTTCTCTTTTCCAGCCCTAGGAAAAGATAAGGGTTACATGGATGAATCAGAACATGCTAACTATGACCGGTCCCGTCTTATTAACGACTTTGTTATCAAAGATAAACCTGAATCCAAGACAAAGCTGCCCAAGGTAAAGCAAATTAAACTATCACTAAGTCGCTTTTAGACCACAACTTTTGAAATTTTTAAGTATTTGTCTACATGGTTGATTTTGTCTAGTAGATATAGAAAAGACAGGGCTCAAATCTGAAAAGTTATTTATAGATATCATGCTCATTTTATTATCAAAATTATTTTATTTTTTCAGCAAGTTTAAAGTTTTTCCCTTTGAAGTTTTTATTGATACATAATTGTATACATTAATTTGGTACACTGTGATATTTCAGTACATATACTATATGTTATAATGGTCCAGTCAAAATAACTAGCATATCCATCACCTTGAACACGTATCATTTCTGTGATAAAATCACTCATAGTCTCTCTTGTATTTATTTGGAAGTATAACAACAGTCATCTTATTGTTCCATAGAACACCAGAACTTATTTCTTCTATCAAACAGCAACACTGTACCTATAAAACAGAATTTTTAATGCATTTCAGCTAAAATGTAAACTATGCAGTAATTTTCTCATTGGAGGATCTTCCCTTTATTTTTCATGCTTTTGGAAAGTCAGTAATGTTTAATGTGGGCATAGATTTTAGTATCAACTGGTCAAATCTTTGAATTTCAGTTCCACAATTTACTCATTGTAGGAACTTGACCGGATTGATTATACCCACCAAGCCTTGTTTTTCTCACCTGGAAAATCTTAATCTTGTTTTTTGCTTAACAAAATTCTTCCAAAACAAATTAACTTTGTTAATGTGCCTGTTAGGAGTTAAGACCTGACTATACGGTAGGTTTTTGCTACAGCTTGAAGGTTGAGAATACCACATTGAAATAAGAGTTCAGCAACACATGTAAAACTATGATGGAGCTCAGTTTAAAAAATCCCTCACTCCGACAGTCCCGTTTTCAGACAGAATGTCTTCGTGGACTCTTCAAAGCCCCTGAGTGTGGCCCTCCAACCAAATGCCAAACCGCGGCTGCTGCTTTTTCTTGCTCCATTGTAACACATTCATATTCTTCTTTTGACACTTTCCAAGACAGATCTTTTCCTCAGGCCAAGTACATAATTTCCTCCACCTTTTTCCTATTTACTAAAATGGGGATGATTTTGTAAAAAAGATATTTAGACGCTTAGCCCATGAAATGACTAATATGTGAGTGGTCAATGGATATGTAGCTAATAATCATATCCTTGAATATAATTTTTTCTGTGATGTTTGATTTTGTTTGACTTAAACCCCTTTATTAGTCACCATCAAAGTATTCGTAAAGAAGAGTGACGGAATGTAAATACCACTACAGTATTATGGGGGAGGCCAGACTTTAAAAGATTCAAGAATAATTGTTTACGGAAATTTTCTGCATTTAGATTTGTTTTGGTTTTTGTTACAGAAGTTACTACTCTGTACCAGTAATTCTTAGGTTATCTTTACCAAGTAGAGGTTTATGTCCCAAGGGTTACTTCTTGTCTCTCCCTGCATCTAATCAACGTAAAGGATATTTGGATAGTCTTTACAATCTGTAAATTATCGTATCTCCTGACCCGAGAGAGTTATAAGAGAAATCAAGATGTTGTACATTAAGGTGCTTATCACACCAATTGGAAGACAGAAACGCTATACTTCAAGTAATGAGAAAATGAGTTAAGATTAAACAATGTCTGTGTTATCTGCTGTGTTAGAATTTGCCACATTGCCAACAACAATCACCACAGTTTCAGTTCTGCCCACAGTAGTGCTTCTCCAGTCTAATTTTCTCTAGACTTGAATTTTAGAATATTGAAGTTAAAAATAATTAGTTTAAGCTGCATGCATATCTTTATTTTGCTGTTAAAACAGGACAGTATGGTAACAGGTCACAGTAATTTGTTTTAAGAAATGCTGGTCAGTTGTCCTATTGAATCTGCTTGGTTCCTTACTCTTAGACTGTTGCACTTCTATGCAAGGTGTAGAAAAATATCCTGAGTCACTCAGGTGATTCAAGCTCCAGTTGATATCAAATTAGTTCCATTTTGCAGGGTCGGGAGTGTCTTGGGAATCGAACTCAGGGCCTTGTGCTTGCTAGGCAAGCACTTTTCCACTGAGCTAAACCCCCAACCCCCAAATAGGTCCATTTTTATCCATTTTACAGGTTAGAGTGTAACACAAATTCCATTCAAAAAAGAGATTCCATTGCAAAAGCCAAAAAAATATTTGAAAGCCATGTAGGTAGACAACTTGCAAAGACTCTCCATAGGTGAAGGGACAAATAATCAGTTTAGAAAGTGCTCTTGATGTACATTTGTCTGGGAAATATCGAAATGACATGAATTTTCATTGTTGGTACTATTATCTGGATAATCTATATTTTGTAATGTGGCCTACTTCTCTTGCCATGTCCATCCATGAAATGATATGTGTAAATACATGTGTATATATTAAAGCATGTGCATTTTACATTGGATCTTATGAAATTAGAAATCTTCATTCATGACCTATAAATAGCAAATGTCACATAGTTCAAGTGAACATATATATTTATATACATATACATATATATGTGTATATATACATAGATATATATACATAGATATGTGCACATACACATATAAAACTGATATTTTACTTTTTCACAAAAGCTTAGTTGCAAGGAGACCCATTTCAGAGCTCACAAGTCAAGTTTATATAGACATAACAGAAAGGAAGACCTGAAAGGGGAAAATGGTGCTAACATAAACAAAAGAGTGAGTAATGACAAGTGCTGTATTATGGAAAACAATAGCGCTTTCTAACATTTTACCCTCAGCTTTTAACTAAGACCCTGGAAATGACTCCTAATGGTCTAAGATGGTCTCTTACTTTAAATATATGAGGGAAACCGTGTTGAATTTGTCAACTATAAAGAAGAATAAAGAAATCCAGAAATGCCCCTGACTAATTCCCTGAGGATTGCACAGGTGTGCATGTGTTGGAAATTTTACCCTGTTGACCACCGTGTGAACATTACCTGAGTGATACTGAATCAGGCTGGTGGATTTTTATTTTCATAATGTGTTCATAACTTATGATTATTTTAAGCTAAGTGCATTTATATATTACTGTAGTTTCTTTAAGGATTGATCCACTGAAAAATGAATTGTATCTTTGAGTGTTTGTCTTTCCAACATGAACTTCTAGCATGTGTTGTTTATACTGAAGTTTTCATATTTTAGAGATCAAAAAAGCATCTGCAATGTTGATTGACATCTAATACCATGAAATGGTGATAATAACCTAATTGGACTTACTGGAAAGCTGCTATGTACAAATCTTGACGCTCCAGGACAGAGAAAGATGGCAAATACTGGATAGCTTTTGTTATTCACATACTGGGATGTGCTTCAGTAGGTAGACTTGTACATCCATGAAGAAAGCCACGAGGCTCTGAGGATTAGGAACGGAACCAAATGAGAACCAAATGTTCATTCAATGGCCTTAAGCTTTAAATTATAAGTTACATTTGAAGAGCTCAGGGAAGATTTGTAGATTCAAAATCTTCTTTTCCTTATATCCACTTTTTTTTTTATGAGATTTTGCATTTCCTCTCGTCAAGGAATAGAGTCTGTTGAACTGGTCTTGGGCCCTCCTTTGATCAGGAAGATGCTACAGAGATAGCGCTGTGCTAGCCCTGAGATTTGTACTCAAATTATCTGGCACTCCTGCCCTTCTCCTGGGGCTTCCCATCCCAGGTGAATGTGTGAGACAGGAGCAAGGGAGACCACGGGGACCACAGCCTGTGGAGCACAGTTATTCCGAAGGAGCCAGAGATATGGCAAATTCCGCTGTAAAAGGCCAGAGCATTTAGGTCTATGAGAAAACCCAGCTGTGACCAGAAGAGCTACCTAGCTAGGTCCACCCTATCCTCAGATTCATGAAATGAAGAATTGCTTTCGGATGATTTGGTTCTCAGCAAAAGATAGTGGAGACAGCCTTAAATATTACAGGACAGAATGTTCGGATGCCACCAGTGTTTGTTAACATAAAGTAGAAAAACTTGAAAAATGTTCTCAGATTTGCCACAAAATACCATATTATTCTTTTGACTCTGCAGAGCCCAAGTGACTTTTAAATAGTATAACTTAAATCACATTATTTAAGTTATGTAAAACTCACTTAAATTGCTTATATATTTAAAACTGTATTTACAAAAGCACTTTCTTTGTATAAACATCAAATCAGGATTAAATTCCAAGATTACCTTTAATTGAAATATATGTCTACGTTAGCAGTAGTCAAAACCACCCATTAAAATCAGTAAAGAACAATTTTTAAGGCAAGCTTTTGTTTTGCTTTTTGTTGCTTGTGTTTTTACATCTTATAAAAACGCTCCACTATACCTTTGTGGCCAAGCTATTTCAGGAGGCAATTTTGTGAAACAGAAAAGGGACATTGCTATACAGCTGGCACACAGAGTTGACATCAGGTGGCATTCTAGAGCAAAAGAGCAGACTTGTTTTTAGGATAGTTGGGTAAACATTACCTTTTTCTGTCTGGTGAATAGAGAGCATTGTGAGCAACATTTGAAGAGCTTTTCATCCAGGCACAGGATCTCAAAACTGTTATTCCTCCTTCCTTCCAGTAGCCACATCGCACACAGAGCTTAGGGCTGGGGGTGAAGACAGCACACAGGGAACACCTCCAGCTGCCTGGTTAATAGAAACAAGCTTATGAAGCACAGTCCAAGAATGGATGAAAGGAAGCCCACCTTTGAAAGCACACTGGGTCTCCAACCAGACAGGAAAGAGACTGTGGACCAGGGAGATCTTGACATGAATATTTTAGCAGTTCATTAAAATTAAATCACAAAGCCATTCAACTTGACCGTGTCAGGTGGCACTGGCAGATGGTATTCATCGTTTACTCAACAGGTAATGGGAATACGTTTCTGTAAGGCAGGACATACTGGCCATGCGATGGCGAAGGTGAGACGGCGATGGCCTCTATAGCCTTCTACAGTGTGCTCTTTTGCGTGGACCCCATTAACAATTTCATTTTCCTAAATGACTCTTTTGCCTGCACATCATAATATTTGGAGCACCGTATTTGAAACTTGCGACCACAAATTTTCCCAGAAATTGTGTAATGATGATGGCTTAAACTACAGGAGGAATAATTAAACTTGGCTTTATGTGGCTGCTTTCTTCAGTTGACAGGATGATACATGGAATGAAGCACAGGGGCTCTGGAGATTCTACATCCATGAATTCAGCCAAACACCAATCGAAACTATGTTGGGAAAGAAAATTCCATCTCTACAGAACATGCACAGATTTTCTTTTCTTGTCATTAATCCCTGAATAGTGCAATATAGCATCTATTTATATAGAATTTACACTGTATTAGGTAGACTAAGTAATCTGGATAGAACTTAAAACATAAGGGAGGGTGCGTATAGGCTGGATGTCAATACTGTTTTTTTTTAATTATTATTAAAATTTATCCAAAACGACACAAACTTTCAGGCCATTACACAAGCGCACAGCATTTTGCAGATGTAGCTTGGCCGTGTGTGAACTGGAGTCCTGGAAAAAGCACTCTCAGGTACTGAGGAGCGATTGCACTAAGGAGGCAAATTCTATGTGCATCTGTTGGCAGCATTTAAAAATTCCCTAATTAAAATTAAGTTCTCAAATAATCTGTTTTATAGTTGATGATCTCATCATGGGAAATGGTATCTTAAATACTTAGTTTTCACTTTAAATAGGAGACACAGAGAATCATCTTGGTTTGCTAACCTTTTTGGTCAATGTTTAGAATTATCTTCTTTCCTTGCATTGAAAACTCTTCTTTTCCAGCAGCCCAAAGGAAACCTGGTGTTTTCTTCAGAATCTCCAATCGTAGTAAGGAGCGCACTGTCTTGACTACATTGGAGGCCTCTCTTTCTCATGCCAAGTCATTACCTCCCTGAGTAAACAGTGCAGACTCATTCCATAGTAGTTGATTGCTAGTGTGGATCTCCCAGAATTACTGTAAGATGTCCTAGACTTCCTCCACACATTCTGTGTGTGGCTTAAGCCCAACATCTGCACGCACACACATCTGTGCTCAGTGATGATGATGATAAGGGAGGCATTTTAAATCAGTAAAGGAATATCGATCTTTCAGTGCAGGTGCACATGTCAGCACAACAACTGATCGGTTATTTGGAAGGCACTAAAATGTTTTTAGATGGCTACCTCATGACTTACCAAAATCAATTATTGAAGAGTTAAATAGTTAATAAACTCAGAATGAATCCACATAAAACAAAACAAAATACAAGCACTTTTTTCTAATGACAGAAGGGAAAATGACCTTCATAAAGGGGCTGACTAAATCATTGACAAAAGATGGACTTGAAAACTTGGATAATACACATATCTATGTCAAAATTATGAAAATCAAGAGATAAATGTAAGATAGAGTGATGAACTGACATACTATAGTATACAAGCTGTAGGAATGGCTATGTTGTTAATCTATAAGACGTAATAAGTGCAAAAGTAATAAAAAAATTAAAGTTCGATTTAATTTTAACAAGTAAAATTGTTAGCAGTATGAGTACTGTAATTATAGAAATACAAAGGTAAGTGGAATTTTGCACTGAGCTTGAAAAAATTATAAAACGTTATAAAAACCAGTACTGATACTGCAAAGTATAAGCTGTTAAGTCATATGTAATATCATATTGTCATTGTTATTTTAAAATCTCACTCAACTAGTAAATGCCTGAGGTAGGATTTGAAATAACATGATTCTTTTCACAAGAAATGCTGTTTCATTTTGCTATATTGTCCCAACAAAAGCATTTCAGAACTTCAGCAGTCTATTCCAGTTACCTTTGTAAGAAGCATTTTGGTATCTTCCACCTTGTGCACTGGTCACTTTACGTGCATTATTTCATTTAATTCTCACAGTAACTCAATAACAGCATTTGTCATGTTCTCATTTTATCAGTGAAGAAAGTAAGCTTTGAAAAAGTGTGCTTCTCGCCCCTGGCTCCGACGAGACTGGAATAGAAATGCGCAGTAACATGTTTCTCCAGCCTGAGCTAGACCGTAGACTCTTCTGTGTCCAGTTCAGTAGTTACCTACAGGAAACACACTCAGACGTGTTACTCATGCCTTGCTCAACCCTTAAAATATTGCCGTGCAGCAGCCAGCTCTACATTTCAATAATTAACTGGCTAATTCACATCCCAGGACTAGATTGGCCTGTTGGCAGTTTACTCTTAGTGTCAACAAAAACCTAAGTAAATGAGAAAGCATTTTATGAATTACTATTAGTAAGCCTCCGCAAAGCCCTCACAGAGGATAAGGTGTCTATTCCTTGGGATCACATAGCAATCAGTGGATTAAATATTTCAAACACATTTACTGCTGTACGAGAAACCTTGCCAAGTGAAAAACAAACAAAACAATCCAGCTCATCCCCACCTCGCAAAAGCTGCAGCAGAACCCGGCGCAGTGTGTCTCCAGTAGAGTCAAGACATGGAGACATTTCAATCGCCAGAGTAGAATTAGGTGAGGGATGGGTTTTTTCGGGAATAGATTCCTTTAATTCCCTGAAAGACTTTATGGGGAAAAATACTCGTGTCTATTTAGAAAGTTTCATTTCATAATTAATGCAAGAAAACAAAGCAAAACAAAAAGACAGTGAAATATTTTCTCTCTTCTGACAGTGATGTCTTAGTAATTGGATACAAAGGAAGCTTCCCAAATCACCAATTTATTGGTTTTTCCCCTCAGTGCATATACATTCATCTTAGGAGGTATGTCTCCTAAAACTTCCCAGAGGACTTTAGCTTGAAAACGACAGCTTCAAAAATTTGTCTGCAGAAATGTTGCACATATTTAGGAGACACGAAGTAAATCTGATGTATTAATGTGTGGGCTCACCAGTGAAACACTGCACAAATGCTCTCTTTGATTCTGACATCCAATAACTCATAGGCTTACATGAATTCTCTAATTGCTTAGATGCAAAGATGGCTAAAGAAGTCAGGTTGGAAACTACTTGTGCACGTTGAAAGTCCAGGGTACCTCATTGCAGACAGCCCCCCACCCTGCCACAAGCCTTCCAAGTTGTGTGTGCAGTAAGAACACAGATTGTGAGTTTAAACATCAGCAATCCTGGTAATGTTAAGTAATTACAACTTACCAAGGAACTTTCGGAGATTTTGTTGGTGAACTCTGTGTCCCCACAACAACTATGATACATAGTCTATTTTAGCCCCCTTTCCTGGAGGAGGAAGTGGAGGTTCCGATAGCTAAGTAACTTCCTTTTATTGTTCACCTGGTAACTGGAGGTAGGA
Organism: Hystrix cristata; assembly: GCA_004026905.1. Classification (NCBI taxonomy): domain Eukaryota; kingdom Metazoa; phylum Chordata; class Mammalia; order Rodentia; family Hystricidae; genus Hystrix; species Hystrix cristata. The sequence goes on from PVJO010031748.1 coordinate 9,171, forward strand.
CTTACACACAGGCCACAGCATTACCAAGCTCTGCGACTCTGGTAGTATGGGTAGAAACAAGGGTTACAGAAGCCACCAGATGAGGACCCTGTGTAGTTAGGGACCTACTGACATTACTAGAAATGATCGTGTGTATCAGGTACCATGCACGTTAGGCATCCTTCATGTTTTATGCTTAAGAAGAAAATGTGATTCAAATTGAGGCTACTTGTTTAGACCCTGATAAACTATAAATTTCTCCTCCTGTCTTTTCTCATGGCCCCTTATCTCCCTGTATCTTCTTTCCATGTTTGCTTTGTCATGCACACTTCTTGACTCCATCAAAGGACTCAACTGAACTACGAGTATTTCAAACAGTACTGTCCTCAATCCAGGAGAAAAGCCCAATCTTGTGTGTGTGTGTGTGTGTGTAATTTTGAGACAGGGTCTTCCTGAGTCACTAAATTGCCTAAACTGACCTTGAAATTGTGATTCTCTTGCCTCAGTCTCCCAGATTACTGGGATTACTGGTGTGTTCCATCACGCCCAGCTGATAATTGTAGATTTTAAGTAGTATTAATTGATTTGTTATATTGGTTGATTTCCTTCGAGAAATCCAGATTCCAGATAAGGATTCCAGTCACGGAATGACTATTGGTTTCATTAATCTTTTTGCATCACAGGCAGTTTAAACATAGGGATTAGAGTTATCTACCATTTGTTGTGGTAAGCTGTCACACTACTGTGTGAAGTTAAATTGCCTATTTCCTGAGCGTGTGGGAAAATCAATTTGGAAGCAATCCGATTAATTCAAGGCCATGTCCATTAACTGGTTGCTTATTAGCTTTGGTGTCTGGTGAGTCCTAATCACGAGTTGCCCTATAAGGATGTACTGGCAGAAATAAGTGTAATCCATCATTACATCTTGTCTTGGGACTGTTCACCACAGGCAAGCAAAAGCATTCAATTTTGTTTATGTGTTTTTAGGTAACAGTTAATTGTGAGACTTTCCAATTGCAATCGCATCAGCCTGAGCCAACATAATGCAATGTCAAGTTTAAATAAGTGTATTCAGAAACCATAAAGGTTTCTATTGTATCTTTCTCCAGTGGGCAAGAAAATGAGGTAATTTCCTTTAAATGCTGAAAAAAGAAAAAAAAAAAAAGAAATCCTGGTGACTTCTACTCAGCTATCAAAAAGTATTACTTGGTTCAGCAATAAAAAAAAAAAACTTGTGTTTGCCAGATCCCTATTATTCAAACACACCTCCCACCTTTTGTGTTAATCTGCCCAGCTTATTCAAATAGCATATGCAATAGATTATTAAAAATTGACAGTAACATCGTCAAAATGTCACTGACATTGTATGACTAAATGTCACTTAGGTGAATCATAATAGACACCATTAACCAATGACACATGAAAGCAGCCCCCTCCCCCTGAAGAACCACCCGCTGGAAATAAATTAGTAAAAAATACAGAAGTTCTTCTAGATGAACTGTCTTTTTTAGTAAGTCATTATTCAGAGTCAGGCATTGAAAGAGTTGTCTAAAAGCCCTTCAGGCGAATGCTTTGTGCAGCATTTGAGATGTAAGAGTGTCGCTAATGGGAAAGGCAGGCAGTGGAAGGAGGACTCCAAGGCTGCGCTGAGGAGAGCTGGAAGAAGATTGTCATTTGAGACTCTGTCGTCAGCAATGAAGGAGTCCAAATGCAGCTGAACCCAGAATTCTGACTGTGGTATGTTTCGAAGTACATCAATCTAGGAATTCTATATTACTTTTCTGTTTTTTAAGCATGTATAGAGAAGAGAATTAAGAATAATACTGATTTTAGAGTTGGGGATTATTGTATCTATTATAGCAAAGTAACAGAAATTTTTTTAAAGTAATAAATAGTATGATCTAAATATGTTAATTTTAAGCATCAGTATTTATCTTGCATGCAAAACAATTGCCACCTTTGCAGTTTCGACTCTTTGTAAGCATATTTGATTGTTGATTTTACTGAGATGATAGTTGATCACAAGTTCAACTCTAAAATAGCTCTTTATTAAATTATGTAAATATAATTACAAAAAGTATGCAGGTTAAATATCCTGAAAGAAATTATTCCATATGCTATTTTTATTAAACATTCCTCTCAAAGCATAAAATCTGAGGAGAAATTATATTTAAAGAAGTATATATCAGGATTAAATGTTAAACAAATGATAAGGGATGAATTTCATTGGGATGTTTCATTTTAGGGAACAAAATATTTTCAACCTGCTGTCTTTATTTTCTCATGATTTCAAAGATGATAAAGAGAAAACTCAATTTTTGTCCCAGTCTTTGTTTTCATTTCTTTGTTTAAAAATGCCAAATGTTTCCATTTGGAGATCAGAGTTTCAATTTCTACATCTACTTTCAAGCTTAGCTCTCTTAAAAAGGGTAATTATTGATATGGAAATAGCACTCTCTTTTTTTTTTTTTTTTTTTTTTTTTTGTGGTGCCGGGGATCGAACTCAGGCCCTTGTGCTTGCAAGGCAAGCACTCTAATCACTGAGCTAAATCCCCAGCCTGGAAATAGCACTCTTGATAAAAATAAATACTTAACATATTGTACTTAAAATATAAAATCAGTGAGCAAAATTGGTATTCTCCAATGTGTTCTCTATAAATTACATCTAATAATTGAATGTTTAAAGCTCGTATATTAGGAATGTTTATTTCATTGAGAACCACAAAGAAAATTTTAGTGTGTGAGCCACTATTCTGAAAAAAAAATTCTTAAAAAAACTATTCTGAAAAATGCTTGGCTTTGAGCATTTGGAAAATAAAAAAAAAAAAAATCTATGATTTTAAGTAAATAAAAGTGGTTGGAGAAAGAGTAACAAAAAATACTCTAAAAAACAACAGTTAGTGTACTGTTTATGAGAATTCAATCCATATTTTATTTGTCTCTTACCTTTAGATTCTTCTTATAGTTTTACAGAGTCCTTACACTTGGTTCCTAGTTTTATTCTTTCTATAGATATATGTTCATTACATGATGCTCCGAGTTCCACTCTATCCACTATGCAGATCGAGTAACTCCTGTGTTCTGTGTCTGAACTACAGTTTAATCTTCAATGACTAATTTTCCATCCTTTTTGTAACCACATGGTGTTGTGTTTCTCTGTGAGCCATCTCTATGTCAATGGACATTAAAATATGAAAACCATTGATTTCCTTTTAAATAAAGTAACTAGTACCATTATAGGAAAAACTCACCCCAAAGGTAAAATGTTCTTTAAAAATCTTTGTAATCAATTCATTGTGTGAGACCCTTGAAGCACAATAATTTATGCAATTTTTTTACACTGGTACCTGGTTTCAACTTAATTAATAACCAACTGTCAGTATTAAAGTAGCTTCATATTTGAGGACTTTTTACAGAGAAGTCTCTGTTGCATTAATTATATTTGATATTCACAAGAAATATATATGCTTCGCTATTAAAGTGAAACATATAAGCAAAATTACTCATCTAACTGTTAGATGAAATACTAATTTGTTTCCTTTGACATCTCTTCCTCAATAAAATGAGATCATTTGAGAAATTTTGGCCACATCAACTCTAAACAAAAACAAAGTGTTTTTCTATTTCTAAAAGGATAATTTATAACAATAGTCAATCGAATTACCCGTAGGGCTTGTTAAACAAACAAAAAAAGATGACTGTTACTTCGGGTAGCATAAACTCCAGCTGAGAACTGTGAGACTGCATTTCTAGCCAGTGTCCAGGTGGCTTTGCATCTGTTGGCGCAAGTATCATGTGAGAACCGTTGCCCTCCATCCCCCCGTCAGAGCTCTGGGGTGCTGAGCATTTTAAGAGAGGCCTCGCCATGTGCCAGACTTTATACTGAAGCTAGCACTACACTGATGGATACAGCAGGTATAATCCTCATACCTGTAAAAGTCAGGGCTGAGTGGAGGACACAGAAAATACATTGGTAACCAGCACGTCAATATCTATTTAGGAGTTGTCTTTGTGGTTCAGGGTGGGTAGAGAAACAGCTTCAGAAAGTGGGTTTTAAGGACAGGAGCTGAAAGGAGAGGAATCAGCAGAGAGCAGAGTTGGAGCAAAGGCATTCAAGAGAGCAGTGTGGCCTCTGTGATGCCCTGGGTGGACAGAGCTCGTCTGGACAGAGCTGATGATGTGCCCTGAGTGCCAGGAGGACAGGCACTGAGCTCAGAGTGGTCCAGGATGGGGGAGGAGGTAAGTAGGTGCAGTGCTGAAGGACGTACGACGGGTGCTAGGGTGTCATTCCAAGACTGAAGGTTTTTGAGCCGCTTCTGCTTCCGTAAGACAGCTATGCCCCTGCAGGTGGGGTCTGTGACGGAAATGGCTGGCCCAAAAGCAGCCCCCTCTGAATGTTTGGCTGAGAGTGCTTGCACCCAGGTCCAAAGCAGTGGTTTCAAACATCGAAGTGTGAGAACCACTTAAATATCCAAACACAGCAGGGCCACTGCTAAAATTCACCTTGAGCTTCGTTACATGATCAGGTGGAATCCAGCAAGAGGGAAAAAAGACAGGTTAGGAAGCAGAATTAAAATTGTGTGTGTGTGTGTGTGTGTGTGTGTGTGTGTGTGTGTGTTACGTGTGGAGAGAAAAAGAGATCATATTAGTGGGGATCCAGGAGGTTTTAAATCCACTCATTTTTGTTTTCTGCTGTAAGGAACATGCACATGATTAGAAAAGATCTAACTTACAGTGTTTCACTGTCTTTGGGAAGGCGAATGTAGCTGAACGATTAACTGACTGATCTGTGTACATGTGTTTGTGGGTGGATCCCCCTG
>PVJO010031749.1:0-13989 GCA_004026905.1 Hystrix cristata
GCATTATCTAGAAAACGGTCATCTGTCATGATACAAACAATGTACTTGAGAGATTTTTATTTTAGGGTTAGGGTTAGAGTCAAGGGTTAAGAGTTAAGGGTTAAGGGTTAGAGTTAAGGGTTAGGGTTAGAGTTAAGGGTTAAGGGTTAGGGTTAAGAGTTAAGGGTTAGGGTTAAGGGTTAGAGTTAAGGGTTAGGGTTAGGGTTAAGAGAAAAGAAAAACCGTGTAGTGGTAAGTGAAGAAGGAGAAAGAAGGCCCTTAGAGCACAAGTTCTAACCTCGGCCATACATTTCAGCTCCCCTCCCTGGGGAGATTCCTAAAATCCCTGCGGTGATCCCCTCACCAGGGTCTCTGTGGGCAGGATCCAGGCTTCAGTCCTTTCTCAGACTCCCCACGTAATTCCACCTCACATGGTTCCCACCTATGCTTCTCCAACTCTAACCTACTGGCACCCCGGGGTGTTAAAGTGCCTCTTCTAATTCACCAGGTCTGTGGTGTGGCTACCGTTGCTGTGATTCTAAGAACCACCCAGGAGAGATCAAAGTTCTGATCCAGGGAGCCAGGTTTGAGCTGCCAAGGGTAGAGGGACTGGAAATTAGACTAAAATCTTTTCCACAGGGCTGTGGTCTTATTTTCAGGCCAGCTCCACTGCCCCTGGCTTCATGGCATTTGTGAACATGTAGAAGGGCAACTTCAAGCATCTTGTAAAGCAGCAAGAAGAAAATCAGGGCTGAGTGGAGCTCAGAGTAGAGCCCTCGCCTAGCGTGCACGAGGCCCTGGGTTCCGTTCCACCACCACGAGCCTAAAAAAGAAGGAAAACTAATGTAAAGAGCAAGAAAGCACTCAACAGTCATCTTGTACTGAAACGTATGTATGTACAGAATTTAAAGAGTCAGAACTTTTCAGGCTATGTTGCCGCCTCTGTTCTTATGTTACCATTTCTTCACAATGGCTTTAGCAGTGACCGCGCTGTCACACTGGACATCTGGAGCAGAGGGGTGCAGGCACTATTGCACCAATGCTAGTTATATGGCGAGGTGACATGTGGCCCAAAGCTGAGCCTCCTCAGAACCTAGAGGTTTCTCTGATCCAGGCCCTAGTGCAAGAAGCCACTGTGCAAGAAATCTTGTTCAACTGTCACATTCTGGGGCAAATAGATAAGGGAAAATTTAATTTTTTCAGTACTAAGGATTGAACCAAGGGCCTCACACATGCTAAGCAAGTGCTCTACCAATAAGCTACACCTCTAGCCTAAAATTTTTAAAACTTTGAAACTTAAAAATGTGCACAGTAGTTGGGCATGGTGGCACATGCCTGTAATCTCAGCATTCTGGGAGGCTGAGGTGGAAGAATGGAAGTTCAAGCCCAGCCTGGGTGATTTAGTGACTTGGGGAGACCCTGTCTCCAAACAATAACAAAAAGAAAATTTAAGAGGGGAATAAAGATGTAGCTCAGTGTAAAGGCCCTGGGTTCAATTCCTAGTACCGCCAAAAAAAGTCATGCACAGTAATATTTGTAGTTAGCCTCGCAACAGAGCTGGCCAGGTGCTATCTCACTGAATCCTTCCAACCACCATATGGATGATTACTGTTATCTCTATTTTACAAATAAAGCAAGAGCTCAAACAAGGCAAGACACCTGCCCAAAGACTGCAGCTAAAAAGTGGTGGTGCTGGCATTGAAACCCACTTCCTGTCTGCGTCCTGGATCCGGGCTCCGAACACAAACTTGTGGTCACAGCTCTCACTGGCACTTTGAAATTTCCTCTTCGTGTTTCTGCTGCTCAAAGCAGTGTGTCCACATTTTCCTTTGGCTTTGGTCTAAATCTTTTTCAAAAGCAGCCTTTTAATATTTAAATTAGCTCGATTCCCCAAACATAAACGCCATAAAGGTCAGATGTTAACTTAATCCTCTTTGGTTTATGTTAGAACAAAGATCAGCTGAATTGACCTTGAGGAAGCCGCCTGAGGCTTCAGGAAAGTCTCTTCCGGCCCAGCGAACGGGACACGGGACAGCTGCTCTGATGGAAAGCAGCCTCTGTGCCTTTGATAGCAGCTAGACAAGACCCGGGGTAAAAGCCTTAATATCTATCTTCAGTGTGAATCGAATCGTGGCCCGCTGACATTAGATCCCCAGCCGCGGGGACACCAGGCCGGCCGGAAGGCAGCATTAGGCAGCTCAGTGGCCATGAGAAGAAACAGAGTGTGACAGGCGTGTCGCCGGCAGGGCGGGCTCACAGCGCTCAGGTGAGGACATGTGGACTTGCGAAACATCAGCCATGGAACACAGCTAAAAGCCGGGGTGGTGGTGCATGCTGTGACTCCAGCAGTTGGGAGGCTGAGGCAGGAGGATCGCCATGAGTTTGAGGCCATCTGGGTCCCTCCTTGGTATTTTTAAAACTGGAAGTGAAAAAAGGAATGTCTCAGCAGGGGTGGAGGGGTCGGGGCTTGGGAGGCGTCGGCGGCACAGATGAGGAAGGCCTGGGAGAGCGTGTGGTCTGAGCTGACAGATCCCTTCTCCTCATCTGAGTCACTTGTTGCTCTCACCGGTGCCGACCGAAAGCGACCTGCTGCAGGGAGAAAGAGAGCAGGTTTGATCTCAGCCCGTCCTGCTGCGTTCTTGGCTCCTGCAAGGTGCACAAGCAGGACTCTCCCGCAGGGTCACTGTGTTCCCTGGTTAGAACTTGCCTTATAGCAAACTGCGGCGATGCACATCTGTAATCTCAGTACTCTGGGAGGCTGAGGCAGGAGGACTGCAGTTTCCCACTCAAGCTGAGCAATTTAGCAAGACCTTGTCCCAAAAGAAAAAAGTAAGGAAAAAAAGAAAAATAAGGAAAGCCTGGGGATGTCTGAAGGACTTGGGTTTGGTCACCAATAAAAATGAAAGAGGGAAAGAGAGAACAAAAAAGAGAAAAAAAAGAGAAAGGAGAAACCCTTGCCTTATGATTTCTGCATTCTCAGGGATCCTTTCTGTCATGTGGCTGTAAGAAAAAGTTGAGGATTTTAAAATCTCTTCTTTGGGAAAAGTCTGCATTTCTGTCCTCAGAGTGGAATAAGAAACCATCCAGGCGGCACATGCTGGTAATGACAGCTACTCAGGGGGCTGAAGCATGAGTATCGCACATTTAAGTCCAGCCTGGGCAACTTGGTGAGACCCTGTCTCACAACCCAATTTTAAAGGGGCTGGCGATGTGGTGTGCTAATAGAGCCCTTGCTTGGCATTCATGAGCTGCTATGTTCAATTCTCAGTCATGAGAAAAAAGAGGGGGGCTCATAAAAACCAGATCTACACCAAAGTAAAAGCCCCAATCAAAAAACTGGGCAACTGAAATGAATAGACACTTTTCAGAAGAAGTACAAATAGCCAATAAACACCTGAAAAAATGTTCAACTTCTCTGGCCATTAAAGAAATGCAAATTAAAATAACTCTGAGATTCCATCTTACTCCAGAAAGAATGACCATCATCAGGAAATCAACCAGTAACAAATGCTGGAGAATCTGGGGTGGGTCGGGAGGACCTTTTACATTGCTGGTGGGAATGTAAACTCGTACAACCATTATGGAAATCAGTATGGAGATTCCTCAAAAAACTAAAATTAGAAATTTCCTTTGACCCAGCTATTCCCAATCTAGGTATCTTTCTAAAAGAGTTAAAGACATATTACAGTGATATGTGTGTACCACGTTTATAGAAGCACAATTCATAATAGCTAAATCTTAGTGGCCTACTTGTCCACCAACAGATGAATGGATAAAGAAAAGGTGGTATTACACACAGTGGTACTACTCTGCCATAAAGATAAATGAGTCATTTGTAGGAAAAAGATACACTTTGAGACCATAATGTTAAGTGAAATAAATCAGACACACAAGCTTAAATATTACATGGTTTCTTGTATATGAGAAACCCAGAGTAAAATAAAGGGCAAAGTAAAAGATAATATGAAGTAGAGAGAGAGATCTTTCTCAAAGAGGAAGCAGATCAAGAGATGGAGGACGAGAGGGAAAAGGGAGGGGAGGAAAGGGGATGAAAAAATATTGGATGCATTACGTACATGTACCATCTCCACACAAGGAATGTAAACATTATGTACTGCAAACACGTACAAAAAAAAAGAAAAGATATCAAGAGATGGGTGGAGCGGGGAAGGGAAGGGAAAGAGGATGAAAAAAGGAATTAAAATGTGTTATATACATGTACTATCTTCTAATGTACAAGTGAATATTATGTACTGCACACATGTGCTAATAAATTTCAAAAATGTAAAAAGAAAATGAAACTAAACGAAAATGAGAAATTCCATTCAGTCTGGCTATTCCTCTTCTGTGCATCTTCCCCAAGAGTTAAAGACATCATACTACACTGATGCGCACGTACTTTTTATAGCAGTACAAATCATACTAGCCAAATCTTGGAATCAACCTATATGTCTATCAATGGACAAATGGATAAAGAAAATGTAGTACTTATACACAATGGAGTACTACTCTGCCATAAAGAAGGATACATTTGTTATTTGTAGAAAAATATATGCACTTTGAGGCCATTATGTTAAGTGAAATAAATCAGACACACAAGCTTAGGTATCATGTAGATTTACTTATATGAGAAACCCAAAGTATACATTTAAAGAGCAATACAAAAGATAGATGGTAGGAAGGAGAAAGAACTTTTGCAAATGGAAAGGAGAAGGGGATCTAGAGTTGGAGAGAAGGGGAGGAAGAGAGAGGAAGAGGAATAAAAAGAATTGAGATGTGTAATGCCCATGTGCTAACTCCCCATGATGCACAGAATCATTACATACTGCAACTGTACTAATACGAATGGGGGTGGGGCTGCATTTCAACTCAATATGTTTATGTGTGCGGGTGGCTTGGTCTTCTTGCTCCAAGGACACTGGCCCTAGAGGTGAAGAACGAATAGGATGAACAGGCATCCAATGTTGGTAAGAACTGCTGGTCCATTTTGCAAATGGAGTTGAGAAATACTATTTTAACTATGTTAGAATCCCTCTACCTGTATTGTTTTCTTATCTGGTATCCATGGAGACTATGTGCCCACCCTTTCTGGTACCCTTGGTTTATCTGGAAGAAAGAAGGAAATTTTTGGTGTTTGAGCTCAAAAGTAGACTTTAAAAATCTATAGCAGGTTCAGCTACCTCTCTCGCGACAGGCATGTCAGTGACTTTTCCTTTTTTAGGTCTGAAAGCTTGTTTCTAAACACGAGGAGATAAGGGGAGCTGGTGTTTAAACTTATACTCTAAGTCGGGGTCAGCAACCTGCAGCCTGCTCGGGGGGAGGTTTTGTGTAAATAAAGTTTTTGTTTTTTTTAAACATTGCTACATCCATTTGGTGCTGTGTGATCTGTGGCTGCTGTCACCTTTAGGACAGCAGCTTTAAGTAGCAGAGATTTATGGTCTACAAAGCCTAACATATTTGCTACTTAGCCCTTTTCAAGAATTTTCCAGATCCTGCATAAACCATTGAAAGGGGGAAGATGAAGAGGGGATATTTTCTCCCCCAAAAGGAGGTAAGGATTTCACCTGCTGCAGAGTTTAAGGGTCAATGAGTAGAGCTTCAAGCTTTCCAGGCCCTGCAGAACTGGCATGGAGCCCACCATCCTGAGCCGGAAGGATGTAGGGAGTAGGAAAGAGGGAATGGGAAATGGAAACAACAGATCGACCTGGAGAAAATTACAGGAGAGGAAGCTTTCCTTGGACATGACTGTGCAGGAGGGTCTGAGGGTTACCGCAATGCAGAGTGATCTGCAAGAGCTTCCGGAGCTTCCTTTGTTCTCTGCAGAGGGCTGGAGGCATTGAGGGCTTGCTGGCTGGATGTGCTCGCTCCACTACGCGAGTGCAAATGGGCTGAGGCATACACGCGGGCAACTCCAGATGGTCCGTGGAATCAACAGGACAGAGCCAATACCCCAGTGCCAACGGAGACAGGGGCTGTCGCGTGGCCCAGATGTCACACCCTCAGGGCCAGGATAATTCTGTGTCCCTATCTCACCCTCACAGCTTAGATTCCCGAGACAGGAGGAGGCAGAAGACAGAATCATTGACTAAGAAGTTGCCAAAAAGTGTTACGTGTACTGCTTGGAGAGTTTACAGTTGCCCGACCGCTGTGTCTTTTAGCTTCTCCTTCAAGGTCTAGCCCAGCACCAGGACAGGAAGAGAGGTGGACAAGGTGGTTCTGGCCAGCAGAACTCTCTGCCGTCGGGGAAACGATCTGTGTCTGCACTGTGCAGCATGACGGCTGTCACCCGGCGGGGACGGAGGAGGTTCCTGCAGCTGCGATGAGGAACCTGCCCCACGCTCCCTGTGGAACAGGACTGCAGATTTGCGGGCTCCCGGCACAGAAAAAGAATTTTCAGGATGCATAATAGGTACGGGAAGGCTCGTTAGGCAAAGATTTAAGTATACACTCGAGAGTGGAGTGAGGGTGTTCAGAAAATAAGGTGCATTATTTCCTGGAACAGGGAACATTTATGCTTCTCTCGCAGGATGGAAACCCTGGAGACCCCACCCCCACCCCTCCAGCCCAAGGGTACTGGCCCGTTCTACAGGCATAGGCCCAATTTTGTGTTTTCCCAAAGATAACTTAAACATTCTTTGTATTTTCTCAGCCTGTTCTTTTATCTTAAGATCACGTTCGTACTCTGTACTTTCTCCATTAGGCCTGTTTATGGACTTTCGTGTTCTGAGGAATTTTGGGTGAGATGGTGCCGCGGGGAATGTGCCGATGTACTAGTCCAGGCTCCTGTGTGTGAGGGGGAAGTAATTGCCAGGTGCACACCCAGCGTCGAGTGGCAGGCAGCTACATTTATTGATGATCACGGGAAGTTGTGTTCAGGGCAAGTCTGTGCCACCGTAAGAAAAGGCACAGGCCCAGAAAGGTGCCGGGGTGACACAAAAGCCCTGCACACAGGTCAGAGCACACAAAAGTGGCAGCAGCGACAGAACAACCAACAGCAAGAATAAATCAGGGTCAGGTGGCGCCCCTGAATCTCCAGGTGAGAGTGACAGGAGTGACCGACGGTGCGGAGTCAGCTTTCAACACACGAAGTTTCATTCTTCTTAAACATACAATTTTTTAGTTATGATTTCCTTGTCTCCTTTCTTCCTATATTTCACTTCTTCTGTTTTACCTCAGTAGCCACTAGACACGTATGGCTATTGAACCCTCAAAGTATGGATAGTGTGACTGAAAAATTTATTTCATGTGACATTTGTTCATTTAAATTATAACCCAAGTGGCCGTGGGGCTGGGGAGTGTAGCTCAGTGGTACGGTGCTTGCCTGGCAGGCATGAGGCCTTGTGTTTCATCCCCAGCACCACAAAAGAAGAAAGGCAGAAAATTAATAGCCACAGTGTAAGTCTGAGGGAGCAAATGATTTTCTAGGTTCAAGTAGTTAAACCTGACTTCAAAATTAAAAGGAACATCTGAAGAGTCTAGTTTAAGGGTCTCGAGTAGATTCCTGGAGTGTCCTGTCAAGTTCTCAGAATGATACAGATCTGAGAGCCCAGTGAAGGAATCAAGCACGGACTGATTGCCATGTGGATGCCCCAGAGCTTTTATTTTGATCCTTTCAGACCTCCAGTGCTGCTGTGGGAAAATGCACAAGAGATGGGAGAGGAGAAGAAACGTGGATCAGAAATGGAATCTCGAGGTAAGCAGCAGAGGGTGGAGGTGGAGGTCGGGTTGGGGTGCACGGAAAAGATTAAATGTAGCTCCCTGGGGTTGGGGATTTGGCTCAGCGGTAGAGTGCGTGCCTCGCAAGCTCAAGGCCCTGAGTTCAATCCCCACACACACACACACACACACAACAAAAAATGTGGCCCCCTGCTGCGTGCCCGGCTCCGCAGCCCCCATCCCTGCGCCCGTAGCTTCTGGCTGGCCTCGGCCCTCTCTCTGTGCCCCTCGCTTAGCCAGTAAGTAAAGACACCAGGCACACCACTCGGGCCCCTCCATGACTGCAGCCTTCACCTACCTGGGAGCAGCAAATAGCCAAACTCAAGCAGGAAATGCTGGGTGTCCCGTTACATCTCTGTGACAATAGAGGAGGAAGAGGGATTTACCTGGGGAACAAAAGAATGTGCCACTCACTTTTCTTTAGCCCCAGGTCACAGGTAGGACCGACCGTAGGGCTCCGGAGGACCAGGCTGAGCCAGAACCAGGAGGGCTGGACGTGGGAGAAGCCCGGGTGCAGGTGCTTAGCGGCTCTAAGGGACACATTTCTCCCAGTGCGAGAGATTGACACAGAAACCACCTGAGACTGTAGCGGGGCCCACAGTGGTCAAGGGCCCGGACAGAAAGGCCAACTCGGGGGTTCAAACCCCGACCTAGCTGGTTAGCGATGCTGCACCCTGCGCGGGTCACACGCTGAGCCTTGGCGTGTCCCCCTAGTAACAGTGATGACAGTGATCTGTTGTGCCACGGTTGATTTGAAGCCTGACATGCACTGCTGTGTGGGAGGCGCTTAGTTAGGACTCACCCCTGGTTACCTGCGCAGGGATGCCAGCCACGTGGCGGAGTCAGTTTACTGGCTTTGCCTGGCCCTGAGAGAAGTGGTCGCGGCAGAGGGCAGCCTTGCTCCTTGGGGCACATCCCCCAAACGCCTGTCTAGTATTTCGCCTCTTAGAGACAGTGACACATCCGAAGCTGGGGGTCATCTGTCTCTCACCACTGTGAGCCTCTGTGCCAGTGTCTCCTTAGGAAGCTCCGCCAGGCTCAAAAGACCAGCTGTTCTCAACTGAGAGATTGGAAAGTCTTTTGCAGTGAATTAAAAAAAACAAGAAGGGAGTAACTGATAAATAACTTTAATCTCCAGTGGCAGAGGAGAGCCGATGACATACTATGACTCACGTATAGGGGACTTTAAGCTCTGCATGTCTCTGGGTTTTCCCAGCCTTCCCTGGCAAGAGAGGAGCTCCAGTCCCTGGAGACAGCACATTTTCTGAGGTGCTAATGCTGGAGGACTTAGCAATCCTGTTCTAGAAACCCAACTTCCCTGCTGCCCCTCACCCCAGCCCACTGAGGTGGAGCTGGTGGCACTACCCATTCTATGGCCATGTTCTTTCTGTCTCGGAAGAAGGGCTCAAGCCAAGGGTCAGGAATAAAGTGGAAAGAGGGCAGAGGAGAGACCAGACACCTTCCCTCAGGTGAAAGCATGATGCTTAGCCTACAACACTTGTCTCAGCTCTGGCAACAGCTGAAATCCTGTCTCTCCCCTATTGGAAACAGTCGGGAGCTGGGCATGATGGTACATGACCACAATCCTAGCAGTACAGGCGGCGCATATGGGGCTGGGAGACCACTCCCATCCATCTGCTTGGGTCTGGGCAGCTCTTCAGGGCCACTCCTCCTCCTTCCAGCTTCTGAGACAAGCAAAAAATAAAATACAGTGTAACAACGGCCCAGGAAATTGCTACATCTCTAAAGATTTGGAGCCTGACATTCAGTAACATTTTCCCCTCGCCAACCCTGTTAAAAGTGTGTAAGTATGGGCTGCCATATCTCATGTATGTAATTTAATCGGTGTGAACTCCGGTGCGCGCACAGGCCTGTTGAAAGCCCCTGAGATGACTCAGACTCTGTCAATCATTCCTGTCACTCATACCCAGAGACCCAGCGAGAGGCTCCCAGGCTGGGGTGCGCTGCTTCTAAAATCGGAAAGCCTGCATTTTCTGCATGCCCTGCTGTGCTTTTTATTTCCCTGTTGCCCTGACACCGCTTTTCTGTTTGTGGATGTCTTCCCATTACCGTCAGTAAATATATCTGTTTTTTCTTTTACTATTGGAGGTGCACTTGGATTCTTTGCTCATCCTACACAAGAGCCCGGAATCCATATCACGAGTACCCTGGGAAGCTGAGGCAGGAAGATGGTAAGTTGGAGCCCAGCCTGGGCGACTTAGTGACACAGCATTTAATTCTGTCTCAGAATTTAAAAAGTAAAAGGGGCTGGGGTTGTAGCTCAGAGCAAAGGTCCTGTGTTCAATCCCAAGGACTCTAAAAAAAATTCATGGAATCAAGCCAAACGCAGTCATAGGAGCATGATACACATTCACATCCCTGGAAGCCAGCTCTCCTGGCCGCTAGGGAGCAGCCTGGGGACTTGTGCCTCTAGCCCCAGGCTGCCTCAGGACCTGGCAGCCTCAGTGGGTGCCCTGAGCCTCACAGCACTGTTCGCACAGTCCAAGGGCGTTTCTTCAAGTCGCGCTTCAGTCCTGCTCCCCTTGGTGGCTCGAAGCTTAGCTGGTGGATGCAGCTTAGACCTGCCTGAATGTTAGGAGCAGCATCGAATCCTCCTGGCTGTTTTCTCAGCCTGCTCAAGCACCCGCCTGGGGGGGGGGTGTGCCGGGCTGGTCAGCAGGCCGGCTCTGGGGGCAGGGACTGGGGACGCTGAGGAAACAAAGCCTCTTGATGTTCAGGAGGAACTCAAGCTGCCACTGCAGCTTATGGCTTTGAAGAGGTCGCAAGTGCCACAAAGAACTCGGCAGAGAAGTCACCTGAACCCACAGAGCCCCAGGCAGACACCTGAGTGTGTCCCACGAAAGGATGATGAGGAGCTCTGGCCAGCTGAGAAGCCAAAGGGCTGGGCGACTGGAGGGCCGAATTTACTTAACGCTCCTCCAGCGCTTGCTCCCAGGAAGGAGGGTCCCGCGTCTGCACTTCGCATTGGCCAGGCACCCTTCAGGCCCAGGACAGCCTTGGGGAGCCCTACAGGGACTATTAGAGTGGCAGGGGCAGCCCTTGGGACTATCAACCACACCCCTCCTCCCCCCACCCATTTCTTTTTGGTTTTTTTTTTTTTTTAACCAAGAACATGTATTGGTACAATGTACATATAATGGTTCCATTCATCACATTTATTTTGTACCTGTACACAATGCATCTTGGTTCTCCCGCCTCTTCCCCGCCCCTCCCCTCTATTCCCTTCCCTATTTACAGCAGGTACATTCATATTTCTCCATGAATTCCCTTTCCTTTTTCTATCCCTCTTTTCCCTTCCTGCTTCTCCCCCACTCTCTGTCCAATGCTCCTCTCCTTAAAGTATTATCTTCCTTTTAGATTATATCTATTACACCTCTTTGTCCTTTTTTATATCCATGGTTTCTCGTATCAGAGAAACAATTCAATGGGTACTCATAAGTGTCCGATTTATTTCACTTAATATGTTCTCAAGGAACATCCATTTACGTACAAATGACTCTAGTTTATCCTTTTTTATGGCAGTGTAGTACTCCATTGTGTAGAAAAACCACATTTTCTTTAGCCATTCATTTGTTGTTGGGCATTTAGGCTGTTTCCAAGACTTAGCTATTACAAATTGTGCTGCTATGAACATGGTTGTGCATACATCCCTGTGGCATGAGGATTCCAGTTCTTCTGGAAAGATCCCCAGTAGGGGGACAGCTGGATCAAATGGAACCTCTAGTTCTAGTTGTTTGAGGAATCTCCATATTGATTTCCATAGTGGCTGGACCAGTCTACATTCCCAATAACAATGGAGGAGGGTTCCTTTTTACCCACAGCCCCGCCAGCATTTGTTACTGGTTGCTTTTTCATAAACGCGGTTCTTTCTGGAGTGAGATGGAATCTTAATGTTGTTTTGATTTGCAGCTTTCGAATGACTAGTGATGTTGAACACATTTTCATATATTTATTTGCCTCTTTAATTTCTTCATCTGAGAAATGTTTATTCATTTCAGATGCCCATTGTTGGATTTGGTCTTTGAATTTGGGAGATTTAATTTTTTTCAGTTCTTTTGTATATTCTAGATGTTAGACCTTTGTCTGATGGATAGCTAGTAAAATTTTTTTTCCCCAGTTTGTGGGTTTTCGCCCTGATCTATTTGTGATTTCTTTTGCTGTGCAAAAGCTTTTTAATAGCACGTGGTCCCTCGCACTGATTCTTCGTGTTGTTTCTTGTGCTGTTTGGGTTATGTTCATAAATTTTTTCCCTACCCCTATGTCTTTGAGGGTTCTTCCTATTTTATTCTCCAGTAGATTTAGTGTTGCTGTTTTAATGTTTAGATCTTTGATCCACTTTGACTTTAATTTAGTACATGGTAAGAGACTTGGATCTAGTTTGTTTCTGGCATGTGGCAAGCCAATTTTTCCAGCACCATTTGTTAAACAGGCTATCTTTCTTTTAATGAGGGTGTTTGGCTCCTTTGTCGAAGATGGGGTATTTGAGTGTGTTTGGAGTTGTTTCTGCATCTTCCAATCTGTTCCATTGATCCTCAGGTCTGTCTTTTTGCCAGTACCATACTGTTTTATCACTGTAGCTTTGTAGTATAGTTTTAGGTCAGCAACTGTGATGCCCCCTGCCTTTCCCCTATTGCTTAGGATTGTTTTTGCTATTTTTGGTCTCTTGTGGTTCCAGATGAAGTTCATGGTTGTCCTTTCTAATTCTTTGAAGTATGTTGGTGGCATCTTAATTGGAATTGCATTAAATCTGTAGAGTAATTTAGGAAGTATAGCCATTTTCACTATGTTGGTTCTTCCTCCCCAGGAACATGGGATATCTTTCCATTTTCTGATATCCCTTTCTATTTCCTTTTTTAGAATGCTGTGGTTTTCAATGTAAAGGTCTTTTACTTCCTTTGTTAGGTAGATTCCTAAGTATTTTTTAGTGTGCAATTGTGAAAGGTATATCTGTTATTTCTTTTTCAGTGGGTTTATTGTGTATAGGAATGCTATTGACTTTTGAATGTTGACTTTGTATCCGGCAATGCAACTGAATTTAATTATTAAATCTAGATTTTTTTGGTGGAGTTTTTTGGGTCTTCTATGTAGAGTATCATGTCATCCACAAATAACGATAGTTTAACTTCTTCCTTGCCTATCTTTATTTCTTTTATTTCCTTCTCTTGTCTAATTGCTCTGGCTAATGTTTCTAGAACTATGTTCAATTACAGTGGTGACAGTGGGCACCCTTGTCTTGTTCCACATTTCAGTGTGAAAGCTTCTAGTTTCTGGCCATTTAGTGTAATGTTGGCCGTTGGTTTGTCATATATGGCTTTTATCAGATTTAGATACATATCATCTATTCCTAATTTCTGTAGTGTTTTTATGATGAATGGGTGTTGGATTTTGTCAAATGCTTTTTCTGCATCTATTGAGATAATCATGTGATTTTTGTCTTTGACTTTGTTGATGTGGTGTGTTACATATATTGATTTGCGTATGTTGAACCATTCCTGCATCCCTGGGATGAATCCTACTTGGTCGAAGTGTACAATCTTCTTGATAATTCATTGTATTCTGTTGGCCAGAATCTTGTTGAGAATTTTCGCATCTATGTTCATTAGGGAGATTGGCCTGTAGTTCTCTTTTGCAGTTGGGTCCTTTTCTGGTTTTAGTATCAGGGTAATGCTTGCTTCCAGGAATGATTTTGGAAGTACTGCTTCCTTTTCAATTTCATTAAAGAGTTTGAGGAATAATGGTATTAGATCATCTTTGAATTTTTTGTAGAATTCAGCTGTGAAGCCATCAGGACCTGGGCTTTTCTTGGTTGGTAGGTTTTTAATTACCTCTTCAAAGGCTGATATTGGTTTACTAAGAGTTTGTATCTCTTCTTGGTTTAGTTTTGGTAATTTGTAT
Source organism: Hystrix cristata (assembly GCA_004026905.1). Taxonomy (NCBI): domain Eukaryota; kingdom Metazoa; phylum Chordata; class Mammalia; order Rodentia; family Hystricidae; genus Hystrix; species Hystrix cristata. The sequence continues at coordinate 13,612 of PVJO010031749.1, forward strand.
GTTTCTAGGAATCTGTCCATTTCTTCTGTGTTTTCCATCTTGTTTGAGCATAGGATCTTGAAGTAGGCGTTGAAGAACTTTTGGATTTCTGATGGGTCAGTTATGACTTCACCCCTTTCATTTTTCATTGCATGAATTTGAGTCTTTGCTTTCCTTTTTTTGATAAGGTTGGCTAGGGCTTTGTCTATTTTGTTTAATCTTTCAAAGAACCAACTCTTTGATTCATTGATTCTTCGTATTGTTTTCTTGGTTTCTATTGCATTGATTTTAGCTCTCATTTTAATAATTTCCTCTCTTGTGTGAGCTTTGGGTTTGATTTGTTCTTCTTTTTCTAGTGGCTTGAGGTTCAGCATTAAGTTGTTTGAGCTCTTTGTCTTC
>PVJO010031750.1:0-13976 GCA_004026905.1 Hystrix cristata
CCTCTTTCTTACAAAATAGATCAATCTGAGATATCGTTTTAAAATTTGAGGTCCCACTTTTTCAAATCCTCCACTTTAAAATGGTCCCAATTTCTCAAAATACAGCCTAAATGAGATGTTTCAGGGATACTGAGTTATTCATCCTCCAGTAATGTGCACTGCACACTTCCAAGGTTTCCCTTGTATACTTCTAAAAAGAGATAAACACACGAAAAAGAAATGATGGGAACCAGGGTTACACTGTGGACACACTCCAAACTGGGATCGTGCCACATGTATGGTCTGACACATTTTCCAGAATCTCTACTGACCAAGTAGCAACTCTGCTCTCTCTGCTGTGTTACGCCAGAGTCATAAGTTCCAAGGGTGGCAGCTCTTCTCTGTTTTCTGTCATGTCCGGAACAAGCATCCTTGTTCCCGGAACACGACTGTTCCAACGACAGGTCAGAGAAGCAGGAAAAGAAATTGTACATAACAGCTGGGCTTTACTCACAAATCTCCCCCAAAGATCTTTATATCTAGAGACTTGTAACATACATGGGAACTCATAGGGTCTGGGAAGTCTGACTTTTTTACCTAACTACAGAAAACATATCAAGGAAAGCAGAGGCCATGTGCTTTCCCTCCTCCCTACCATATGAGGTTTCCTACCTCTCCCTGGTAACAATATCAGAAAAAAAGTTGAAGGGATTCTGTTTTATGACAGATGAAATCCTGAGTGGGAGAGAAGGGACAAGTAGGAGATCGAGGCTTTCTTAGGGGAGAGAGGAGGAGAAAATGCAAACCACTGAGAGATTCACGATTTAGGCCAGTGGTAGAGCACTTGCCAAGCAAGTGCAAGGCTCTCAGTTCATCCCCAGCAGCCCTCCCTCCAAAAAAGAAAACCACTGGCCTTCTTCACGGTGTGAGCTCATAGACTTCACCAAGTCCCATGGATTTAGGGGCTTAGGCATCTTACTGCTGGAAAAGAAGTAAAAAAGACCCTCCAGCTGCAGGAGGAGAGAAAGAGAAAAAGATAAACTATACTCCAGCCTCAGTGGGTCCAGAGATTGGGGGGAAGTGGAAGTAAAGAAAGAAAATGAGAAAAACCATTTGGCTGGACTTACCAAAGGATGCTTCTTTCTTTACCTCTTGCTGTTGGCTCACCAAGAAAGATGTCACCGGGTTGCATCTGAGGGTCCCTGAAGCTGAAATAAAGAACTAAATCCACCCTTTCAGGGTGGATTTGCTGACTCCTGTCACAGAAAAATAATTTTCAGAATACATCAGTAAAAGAGGCATGAGAAAGACTTATTATGGTATGGGAGATGCTCAGAACTGGGACCCTAGATACCCCAGACCCCCACTCTTAGAGGTAGGACTCTAGCCTGTTTCCTCATTCCACACTACCTGTCTGACATCCTGCTTTCTGCAGCCCCCTCCTGTCTGTTGGTTCTGCTTTCATGGTTTTAAGTAACCGTCCTACTTTTAAACTCAGACGGGAAACCGAGACCTAACTTGTTTGATCTGAAAATAACACCCTATAAAAGTCTTGCATCCTCTGTACTCGAGGCCCAAACTTTTGAGTGCAAACTCCTTTGGGCCTGCTAGCATAGTATACCTGCATTCTCCAACTCTCTGAGTGGCCCTTGTTTTCTCGACGGTCAATTTCTGCAACATTTCTGGAGGCCCCAGAGAATCCAACTGTGCTGGCCCTTGAGTCACCCGTGAGGCAGAGTGACCGTGCCTGGGTGGAGGAGTCCCAGGGCTGAATGAGACACTGTGCCACCTGATGATAGTCTGGGTCCTCCTTTGTCAGGATGTCAGACTTTTTGGGGTAGCCGACCCCAACTGGACTCAATAGAGAGATGGACCAACTCACGGGCCAGTTCTTCAGGATGAGGTAAAGTCCTGGGATCAAAAACCCAGTCGGGTCCTGCCTTTGGGTGGAGAGTTGATCAACTCTTGTTGGGGTGTTCAGTAGGAAGACTCCCTCCACAGTCAGAGACCTTCCTAAAAGGGGGAGGCAACTGCAATAAACTCTGTATGTGTGTGTGAGTGATTGAACAGCCTGATTTGCTTGCACTTCAGGTTCCGGTGTGTGGCTCCACAGTCCCCTAGCTATCGAGTGTGTGCAGGTTCAACCTGTGATTCTGTGGTGAGCCTCACAGGGCTCAGGGCAGTATTGGAAATTTCCCCATCCAGAATCATGAGGCTGCCCCCACCATTAGTGCTAAGAGGCACCTAAGTTCCTTTGGGATGTGGCCAGGATCTGTGCAGTCTCCTCCAGGGGACTCCCTCCCTTCTCTGTCTTGCAGCACTGTTGCAGGGTAGGAAAGACTTTGGAGAAGGGAAGTGGGAGTCATCTAGGAACACAGATAAGGCTTGTTTTATGTCCAAAAGACCCCTTTGTCTCTGCAAGCAGGGTCAACACTTCTTTCAGAAAGTTGCAGACTTATACCTCTCCCCAGAATTTCAAGGCCTTCCGTGCTGGGAAGGATACCCCCGTTCTCCACATCCTTTTTGTAAGGGATTGTCAGGAGAGGAACCCAACTGGCTTGGCCTAAGTCCTGGAGACTTCTGGTTGAAACTAGAATTTAAAGTCCCCCTCCTTTGTCATTTGTTCTGTCACAACCCAGCCAGCAATCCTTAATGAACTCTTGTTAGACCCACCCCAGTACTGGCAGGACGTGGACTGCAGGCCACTGAATCTCCTCCATGCCTCTGCAGTCCTTGCCTCGGGCCCCCATATCGGGCCCTTCCTGACCGAATACTTCTTCAAATTTTCAACAGGTCTGAGGCCGGCTCTAGTTGTTCATCGTAAGATTTGGTCCCCTTTCCAGACCTCCTGCAGTCTGAGAGACCTAGCACTAAAGGGAGTCCTTACCTCACCATTAGAGTGAGCCTTCTGAGAACTCCATGTATTTGGACTGTGGAGACACCAGTGCTACTTCGTCTATAGGTCCTCCAACAGGGGCAGGTGTGCGGCACTGAGTGTACTGTTAGGCCTCCTTGGGAGAGCCAGTGAAGAACCTTGTTATTCCCCTTGAATACCTTCAGAATGGGAAAAAAAAAAAAAAGCCCACTGTCTTAAACTATATGTTGAAGAAAATATTTACCAGACAATTATGAGATCAAACAGACCCCTGGGAGAATCTCAGAACACTGTGTGAGTGGCGTGGCCAAGAATCAATGGTGAGTGGCGTGGCCAAGAATCAATGTTGAGTGGCCTGCCAAAAGGACCTCCCACCTTCCTATGGTCGAGGTAGACACGGAATGCATTCAAGGGCCGAATGTGGGTGCTCAAAGAAATGAGGAGCAATACAGTTGGGAACTGGGGATCTTTTATGTGTTTGGGGTGGTGGAAATCTGTGGAATTTGATAATCTAAAGTCCTAGTCTTGTCTAGTAGGTGCAAGAGGATGGCCAACCCTTAGAATGGTCTCTTCATAAAGGAAATCCCAAAGGGGTGGTCCACTGATGAGTGACAGAAGTCTATTTGCAAGTAAAAAGGAATGGGTAGACCGATTTTCAACTAAAGGGAGTTGCCCAGGTTTGTTGTTTTGTGAGAAGGAAAAAAAAAAAAAGTAAAGAAACCATGGTTGTGTTCTGAAGCTACAGTTTCTCTTTAAATTACAGTTTTTTTTGTAAATCTCAATTTCCTTTTCCTCCTTCCTCCCTAGTTTTATTTCCTCTATCCTACCTCATACCTATACTAGTATACACGTTTAATCATCCCAATAACCCTACAGACCATTTTACAGATGATGAAACAGTGATACAAAGAGCATATATGACTAGTTTAAGATTATGGGTTCACAATGTTACATCCAGAGGTGGACTGTGACCTGCTGTCCTGCTAGAAAATATAATTCCCGGCGATCATAAACCCAGCTACAGTAAAGAATTAAAGAAACAGAGTTTAAATTAAGAGAAGACAATTTATTTAGAGGACAATTTATTTAAAAGTGGTGAAAAGGGGGGAACAGGAGACGATAGATAGCTACTCCAGGAGTAGGGAGCATTTGAAAGCGAAATACTTGTGGGCCCTTCCTTGTAGCCCCTTTTGATTGAGGTTTTTTCCCCTTGGGTCGGCCCTTGGAATCTGATTGGCTCTTGGGCTTGTCTGTCACCCCTGCCTTGATTTCCCTCAACTCTGTGACCTTTGTCTTTTGGCAGAGGACAAATTTATGGGCGGGTGCCTTAGGGCTAGTTAGAGTCAAAAGGGAGAGTTTGCTTTCTGTATGTTAATCAGATTACTTGGGGCCTTCTGGAATTAGTCTCTTTGCCTTTATCTCTGTTGGAATGTAGCTGCTTTTATATTTAATGTCTGAGGAGGCCTTTACCCTATCTTTTCCCTACCTGGGGACCCTTATCCCTACAACAAGGAGAAAGAGCCAGAATTTGAACCAAGGAAGCCTATCTCTAGAATCCTTCTTTTAAGAAAGAAAACACAAAAATTTGAGATCATAGAAAAAACAATCTTTTTATCTGAAAATATTTGTTTTTATTGTATTTTAGTAACAATATTTATTTAATGTTCTAATGTGTTAGAGTTGTTTCTGGAAGAATTTTTAAAATTATTTTCATCTACTATAGTGATGCAACAGACCTATCATCACATTTTCACTACTCTGTACACATTCTGATCTCAGCCTGATATGATATGGTTAATGTACATCAAGAAGATTAGGTCTGTCTTCCGATACCCTTTATTTTTGGTTCATTGGATTTATATATACCTTTTGAAGGGTATTTTGGATATTAAATTCAAGAAGTCATAAACCTTAAATATATTAAGTGTCAAAATATTCATTAACTTTGGATTTATTGCAAATGCTTCCATAAAAAGTTAAATTAATCTTTTGAACCTTTGGACTTCACCTATTTAGTTTTGTTTAATGAATTATAAAATGTGGCTTTTATGTTCAGTTCAATTAAGATCCTGCATTCCTAAAAGTGTAGGGCAACACATTTTCTCTAAGATTGTAGTATTTAGATGAGTCTTTTATTATCTTTTAAATTCTAAAATACCAAACAATAGGAGAATTTTTCAATGAATTACTTAGAGTGAAATTTAAATGATTTTAGAGGCCTCACCACACAGGACCTACTTTTAGATTCTAAATCAGAGATTTAAATTTAGAGATATACACTTCTTACTATGCCTTCTCAAAAGATTAAATTACACAGAGAAGCTGGTGGCATTCAAGTAGCAGATTAAAGGAAATGTTCACTCCTTCTTTAACTGATTGACAGTCAGCTGGCAAATAGGTAATTAGAAAAAATCATGTTCCAACACATAGCCACCTGTGATTGAATATATAATGTAAACAACATTTATCTTCAATTAGAGCAAGTACAAATTTTAAACCCAATTAATAGCTTAAAATATTCCTTGTATAAACATAAACTGAGTGGCAGATTTGATCTGCTTGTTTTCTCTTAGTTATCATTAACCAGAAAATTTCCATGTAGACATTTTCCTTCAAGATTCCTCCCCGTTTGTCTAAGCCTGTTTAAAATTTGCCCTCAGGGTTTGCACAAATGGACAGGCTTGTTAAAGGGTATGTTCACCAAAGTGCTAAACTGAAGATGGCAGAAAAAGAACTCACTGAGACTCTCAAAGGAATATGTTTCTGATTTCTTTATATGTGCCTGAGGTGAATTTACAAAGTAGCTTCTTTGCTACTAATGTAATAGATGAGTGAGTAGCTATAGTGGCAATCTAAAGCTATTTGCTGTCATCGGCCCACCTTCTTCAGTTACTGGGCTGTGCCTAAGATGGTCCCTGAAGGTGAAATAGGGAACTCAGTCCACCCTTTTATAGAATAAATTTGCAGGTTTACTAATCCTGTGACAGAAAAGAAAAATTTTGAGGACGCTCATTATGGGTTTATTAAGCAAAGATTTTAGGCCCCCCTCAAGAGGAAAATGTTGAACCCTCAGAGAAATGAGACATTCTACAACTGGGAACTGGGAATCGTCCTGTGTTTTAGGTAGTGGAAAACAGTGATTTTCTATAGTCTTTAGTCTTGTCTAGTGAGTGGGCCAGGATGGCCCACGGAAAGTAAGATAATGGCATTCATTAACTTAATTTACTTTCAGTAACTCCTGGATTACATTCGAAAAAGGTGGTCTCTTCACAAGTGAAAGAGGACCATTTGCAAGAAGAAAGGAATGGCCTGACCTATTTGTAGGTGAAGGGAATTTCCCCAGCACATTAAGTTTTGCTATAAGAGAAAGAAAAGTAAAATGAAATTAGATAAAAACTAGGCTGGTGTCCTGAAGCTGCAGTTTTAATTTTTTAAAACATGATTTTCCTTGTCACTTTTTTTGTTCTGTTTCTTTTTTTTTTTTCTCCTACCTTACTTTCAATTCCTGCCATTTGTGTAGTCATTTGCTCTAACGTTACATGAAGATGGGGATGGGGGTTGGGCAATGAGAATGCTAGAGCAAACATGAATGAAAATGCCTTCCTGAGCACAGTAGAATACACCTGTTTACCCAGCATTCTGGGAAGCTGAGGCAGAAGAATTGTAAGTTGGAGCCCAGTTTAGAAATCTTACCGTTACTATGTTTAAAACTAAAATAAAATTTAAAAATACCTAGGGATATAGCTCAGTGTGGAAGTCCTGTGTTCAATCCCCAGCATCGTACACACAAAAATTGCTGATGTTTAAAAACAATAACAACAACAACAAAAAAACCCTGAAAACGCCTTCATCTCCAGTTGCGTTTAACAACACAGAAATGTTTGGAAGATCTTCGTTCAGAAAATTTACTGAAGATATAGTTTAAGAATATGAATGCAGTGTAGAACTTCAGGATGTTTTTGAAAGTTATCTAAAGGTTGGGGGAAAAGGAACATTCACATATTATTGACGGAAATATAAACTAGTACAACCACTATGGAAATCAGTATAGAGATTCCTTAAAGAACTAAAAATAGAAATTCCACTTGACACAGTTATACTTCTTCTGAGAATCTTCCTAAAGAGTTAAAAACTTCATATTACGGTGGTACATTCATACTCATGTTTATAGAAACACAAATTCATAAAAGCTTCATCTTCAAAGTGCTCTATGTGCTCATCACCGAATGAACAGATAAAGAAACTGTAGTATATATGAACAATGAGTACTACTCAGTCATAAAGAAGGATAAATTTGAGTCATTTGTAGAAAAATGGATGTACCTTGAATCACAATGCTAAGTGGAATAAATCAGACACAGAAGCTTAAATATAACATGTTTTCCTTCTCTTTTTGGGGAGTGGGTTGCTAGGGATCAAACTCAGGGCTTTTTGCTTGCTAGGCAAGCAGTATACCACTGAGTTAAATCTCCAACCCCAACATGTTTTCTCTTATATTAAACTTTCTGGTTAATTTGATTTTTCCTTTCTCAGATGGTATTCTTCACACACTACAGATCATTGCTTAGGAAAATAAATAAAAGTGTTGTGCTGAAGTTTTAGTTTGCTACACATTAATGGTTGAAGTGCCACCTGGGCTCTAGATATTGTTCAGAAGGCATTATATTCCCCTCTTATTAGCTTTCTATTTCATGCCATTTGAGTAACTGTCCAAACATTTTCAACTATTTTCAAATGCCTTTCACAATCTCTAGGCCTGAAGTTCCAGTGAATTACTTTAGGTCCTACTATCCTAAAATAGTAACCATTGTAACTGGTATATACTTCTGAGTCCCTTTCTAGTCTCTCAATCAATACCTCTCAACTCTTGAAACGGTGTAGCTCTTCGGTTTCTTTCTTTGAGCCACAGACATTTTCCTTTATAAATATGTGGATGTCATTTGTCAAGAAAAAGAATATAAAATAAAAAGTCATTCCTTTTCCCTTAAGTCATCTACCTTTGTTAGATACATTTCTTTACCATACAGCTCCTGCTGTAATTGAGTAACTTTCCCTCCCAATTAAAGCACAACCTTTATATCAGCTGTACAAGAAATTCTGCTGAGTATATCCAGAACTTTCTGTTAAATTGACATTTTAATTGAAGGTCATCTCACAGCTTTTTTTTTTTCCCCTCCATAAAGCTTTCTATGATCTCTTCATTCATTTCTATACAAAAATTTAATATCTACAGTTGGGTTGGGAGTTCATGTTTATGAAGTATATATTTCTTCCGTATCTCCTAGATTTCTAGTTACAATATTGTGCTTTGCTTTTATGAAGACTTAATACATTTGTTTCACTTTTAATTTCCAAATTTGGTAAGAGCTTGACAGAATGGAATCTAAAAAAAAAACAGATTTTCAATTTTTTAATAGTAAATGTACAGTAGACAATGGTATAATAGCAAATATTAATTCATGTTAAACAAAGAAATATGTATCATCGTGGTGGGGAAAAATAACCTGTTAGATGTCAGATGTGCTGAGTTCATGTCTTCCAAATATTGAAAAATAAATTATTAGGACCATGGAGGTTAAGAATAGGAAAGCCTTATTGAGAGAAACTCCTGAGAGACAGAAAGAGTCCCAGAAGTGGATTGCCACGGAGGCTTTTTGTCCAAGGATATTTCATACAGTAAAATAACAGTGTGGATAAAACATGGGTCAAACTACAATCAACCAATAGGAATACAAGTATAGTCACTTAGCTAATATTGACCCAAGAGAAAAGCAAGGCATGTAGCAAGGATATACGGCAAGCATCACTAACCTTAGCTTATCTTCTAATTATAGAAAGAACAAAGGCATTCCTGGAAAAACATGAGGCTATGAATCCAGATGTTTTAGTCACTTACCTATGTGTTTGATACCTATCTGGGCTCACTAGATCAGGTGGTGCAAAGTACAGTATAATCTCAAGCTGCTGTTTACCTCTAGGGTGGCTTACAGGCCTGCCTATCACATCTCCATCTTGAGACATGGCTCTCTTCAAATTTGCTTCCAGCCACAATCTTGGTGTGGCTCATCTCATCTTCCCCAATGATTCTCTTGCGTGCCTGATCCTCTCTGACTTCCTATTGATTTCTAGACAACTCAGTTGTCTATATTTCCCCCTCTGAGGAGGTATCCCTAACTGCTGTTGGGGAACAATGGGCAAAGACTGGAGCTCTTCATCTAACACAGAGTGATTAAAACCAGTCTGTTGCAAACCAGTCCTCAACCTGTAGAGTCATGATATGTATACATTGTTCACAGGGTGTCCACCCCAAGTATTCAGTAGAATTAGTCCAATGGCAGTAGGAGTAATTTCTTTGTTCTCAACATAAAGGCACCTTTCTACTAAGGCCTTCTGCAGTGGGAATTAACCAAATATTGTCATACCATATCTGAAAGCCATCTTGATAGCTGTGATTACTGGCACTCATGAAAGGGCTCTTACCCTTAGTTAATAGGGGCTTTACTAGAACCCATAGAGAGGCTTCAGTGGTCTTCTTAGAAAAAAATATGATTATATCCAGAGTCATGAGCAGTGGAGTTTATAGGCCCCTCCATTACCTTGTAATGGTAGGATGGATTATAAACTCCTGAGACTCCTTGTGTCTCATCAATATAGTCTTGTAACTTACTCCAGTCATCTTGAAATCAAGATACCCACCAAGGGAGTCCTGATATATTTGACTAGGGAAGCAGACTGAAAATCTAGCAAGATATTTGTTGTAATGACTCAGCATATTCCTGTGCCCACACTAAAAACACATCGGACTCTTCTCCCTGAAGTGGAATGAAAGTAATAAGCAAAAGAGCTAAGAATAACATCTTAGATTACTTATCTGAAGATGTCACTTTCTTTTTGAGCCAGAACTTTAAGTCTTCTGTGAGTTCACATGAGTACTCAGATGGTTGTTCACACTCAGGAATGGTCTCTGGCCCACAGAGCTTGAGTCAAGTGTGGTGCGTCCAAGAGTCAAAGCTTGCTATTTTGACACCTAAGGGGTTTATCAAGATCATGGTGTATAGTACTTTCCAAATTGGTCCTGGTCAAGAAGATGATGAGGAGAGAGGCTTTGCCAGTACCAGATCTATTGGTAGGAATATGGGATTTCCATTTTCTTTAGACTGAGCTTCCATTACTTGTTAAAGAGTTTGTTGGAATTTACCCAGAGTCTTGGTTACTTTCTTGTTGCTTTGACAAAATACCTAACAACCACAAATTAATGGAAGCAAAGTTTATTTTAGCTCAATTTGTAAAGGCTTCAGGACAGTTGGTTGGCTCTAAAGCAGGGGGACATGGCAGAGGGGCCTGACAGAGGAGAAAGCGTCCTTGGCAGGACAGGCAGAAAACAGCCAGCAGTAAGCCTTTGATTCCCTTTCTATTCTGTACAGGCTACAAGCTTATTAGAGCACGCCTTTCAAACTCAGGGTGGGTCTTCCGTTTTCAGTCGATCCATTCAGCCACACCCAGAACTATGCTAAACCAATCAGTAGACTGAGCCAGTTATTACAGACCTTTTATCTGGTATCGCACATCCATGATCCAGTCACCTCCCCAAAGCCACACCTATGTGTGTATGAGATTTAGGGGGAGTATGTATGTATAAGCAATAATAGCCAGAGAGGTGACATCTTTTATCAAGGCATCTACTTCTCTATCAAAGAGAATATCATTAGTGAAAAAAGGACATCAATAAAGCATCTCAGAAGCACTGAGTTCTACAGCTTGAGGCATACTTTTTACCTTCATAATAGCTAGAGGTGGTAAATCGGGCCACCGTAGGTGGGTTTCCTGGGCTGTTTTGCAAAGATGTCTCTTTAGAGTTTCATTCATTTGTTTCAACTTTTCCTGGCTACTCTGGTCTCTAGGCATAACGAAGGTGACAGAGAATACTCAGTGCCTGAGAGATGCCCTCTGTGACTGTTGATTTAAAAGAAGGCTCATTACCACTCTATAAACGCTTAGGAAGTCCAAATCTGGGGATGATTTCTGATACCAAAACTTTTACCATCTCTGATGCTTTTTCTGTTCTGCAAGGAAAGCCATCAACCCAATTAGCAAAAGTATCTACCCAGACCAGTAGGTACTGGATTTGCTTACATTTTGGCATATGGGTGAAATCAAGCTGCCAACCTACTCCAGGATCTTTACTAGGTCTCTGCACACATGGAGGAAATATGGTCTGGTTAAGATGTTTGTTCTTTGGTAGAGCTCACATTTCTTAACTATCTGTTGTATTGTCTGAGACAGTCTTTTTCCTATGAATAATTTTGAAGCCATTTTGTGGGTCTTGTTTCTCCCCAAACGAAAGGTTAAACATAAAGACTTAATAATTTTCCATCAGTTAGCACCAGGATGGAACAATTTACCACTGGCTGATTGAAACTATCCTGCTGGAAGGAATTGATCTCCAGGAGAGAGAGCCTATTCAATTTCTGGCTGAGAATATTTAGGCAGAGTCTAATCAAGAGACCCTTCCCAAATCAGAAGAGGAGGAGCTGAAGAGAGGGACCTTGAGGAGCTTCTTTTGCAGCTGAATCAGCCAGTTGGCTACCCTGGGATACTTCATCATTTCCTTTCTTGTGCCCTCTACAGTGAATTGCTGTCACCCTGAAGGGCAAGTAAATTGATGTTAAAAGTTCATGTATCTCCTTATGATAGTCTATGGGCGATCGATTGGCTGTTAATAATTTCTCTCTTTATATAGCTACATGTGCATGTACCACTGGAAAAGCATCCCTTGATTCATTGTAGATGTTGACTTTTTGTCCTTTACTCATTTGTAAAGCCCTTGTCAGGGCTTTTAGTTCTGCCAGTTGGGCACTTTCTTGTCCCGTTTTCCATGAAGAAACTGCCATCACAAATGAGTGTCAAATCAGGGTCTGTAAAGGATGTTTCTAACAAAGCTTCCCTGGCTGTGTTGTGTGAAAATAACCTGTTTGCAGTCATATCTTCCACTCTCAGTTTCCTCCTTTTCTGGTAGAACAGTGACAGGATTTAAGGGGGAGCATGTCTTTATTTGGACCTTTTACTGCTCCTTTTAGAAGTACAGTCTGGTCCTTTTAGAAGTAAAGCCTGATATTTGAGAAGCAGGCTGTCTGATAGCTTTAGGCTCCCTTGGGAGGAAAGAAGTTCTGCCACTTTGTGAGGGTACATAGAGTCAAATCTTTGCCTAAGTTCAGTTTGCATGCTTGTGGCACCAGAAGATCCACTGAAGCCACAGCCCCAAAGCAAGCAGGCTATCCCTTTGCTAGTATACCTACTTTGAGACACAGATACCCTATGGGCTGTTGGACAGGTTCCTGGTCCTGCGAAAGCACTCCTGAGGAAGTGCTCTGCCTTTCATCACCGTACAACTTGACATGATGTCCTTTCCAAAGGCTCGGTGTCATTTAGAAGCACTTGTTTAAACTTTTGGAATGCAGTTTAGGAATCAGGTTTCCACGTTAAAATGTGGATAGCTGTCTTCTGGGCTTCCTTTGATAAGCTGGTAATGAGGTTGAGAGAGCTCACCATATCCTGCTATTCAAAGGCAGACAAAGCCTGCCATTCCTAGGAATCTTCTTAGCTGTTTTTAGAGTCTAGAGCTGCAGGAAAGGAAAAGCAGAAAAAAATGAGTTTAATTCCTTCTTTCCCCCATCTTTGGGATTCCTTAGCTATGCTAAGGCCCAAATATTTTACGGCAAGGCTGAAAAGTTGTTCCTTAGGTCTAGAGACCCTGTAATCTTAAGCTGTCAGAAAATTTAATAGGACATAAGTGCTTTGGCTAGAGAGCTCATCTGAGGGGGAACGTACAGTATATCATCTAAACATTGTAGGTCTGTACTTGGGAAAATTAAAAAAAGGAAAAACCATGGAAAAGGGCTTGTTCAAAAAGATGTGGACTGTCACTGAACCCTTCAGGCAGCACACTCCAAGTCATTTGAGAGGTCTGGTCATGAAGATTTTTAGAGACAAAAAGAAGCTGGGAATCTCAAAGAAAAGAAATGCACAAGAAGGCATCTTTTAAATTCAACATTGAGAACCAAGCAGCATCTTCAAGGATCCGAGAAAGGAGAGTACGATGTTTGAGTCCCATGAGGGGGATGGGCACTACTGCTTCACTTACCAGTGTAAGACCCTGTACCAAACTCCACTTCCTCTTGTGTTTTTGGTCTCCCAAGTTGGGAGAGTTGCAAGAGTTGTTAAAAGGTTTACTTAAACCTTGTGCTCTTAAATTGTCCATTATAAGCAATAGTCCTTTTTTAGCTTCAGGTGTCAGAGGGTATTGTCTCTGATGAGGAAAAATAGCATAGTCTTTAAGATGTATTTGTAGCAGGACAGTTCTTATTGCTCTCCAGATTTTATTCTTAGTTATACATACCTCATGGTTTATTTGTTCTCCTCTAGAGGGAGGCAACATACATGACCTGGGTGCATAAATATTATAACATTTAAACAAGATATCTCTTTCCAAAAGGAAAATTGAACTTTTAGGTATGATCAAAAAGGAATGGGAAAAGAGAAAGTCATCCCCGTTACAGCCTAATGGTTGTGAAAATGAACAAATCAACTCCTCCTCTGTTATTACTCTCACTGATGTATGGTGGCTAGAAGGAAGGCCAGGGTTGAAAAGAAGAGCTGAAAGGCTAGCTCCAGTGTCCAGCAACAGGCTTGTTTCTTTTTGTTCTATAGTCATAACTACATGGGTCTCCTTTGTGGAGATGAGAGTCTGTCCAGAGTCCCTTGGGCCCTTCAGTCTTGTTGGCCAAGCTGGTAAGATGGGTCTCTCCCCTAGGACCTTCATCCCAAGGAGTAGTTCAATTTCCAGTAACCTCTGGTTGTGATAGTTCTTATCACCGTCCCTCTTAAAATGACCTGGTTTTCCACAGCCATTCAGGGGACAAAGACATATTCTTTTTTTTTTTTTTTTAATTTTTTTATTATTTTTTACCAAGAACATGTATTGGTACATTGCATACATAATGATCATAATCAACATGGTTATTTTGTACCTGTACATGATACATCTTGGTTTTCCCCCCTCTTCCCCCCTTCCCCTCCCCTCCCTTCCATTCACCCACCCCTCCCTATTTGCAATAAGTGTAAC
>PVJO010031751.1:0-13972 GCA_004026905.1 Hystrix cristata
AATAGAAATGTTCATAGTGCATTATCTGCTTACAAACAATTCTATGATAAGAGGACGATGATGTTGGGCATGGTGGCCTATGCCTGTAATCCCAACTATTCTGGAAGCTGAGTCAGGATGATCACAAGTTGGGGACAATTTAGTGCAATCCTGCTCAAACAAACCAAGCAAACCACCGTGGACTCTGCAGAGTGACAGCTGCTCAAGAAGTGCAGGCAGGTCCTCAGGGAGGTATTCCAGAAGGTGTTGCCATCATAGTTCCGAGTGTGCTCTTGCCCCTGAAAACCTTCCACCTTCACAGGATGTGAAGGTGGAAGACAGTGATATTGATGATCCTGGCTACACAAGTTCTTGGTTTTTAACAAAAAAGTTTAAAAGGTAAAGAAAAATTCTTTTTAGTTTTTAAGTAAAAACACAGAGCCAGGCATGGTGACACACACCTGTAATTCCAGCACTTGGGAGGCAGAGGCAGGAGGATTGCTGCAACTTCGAGGCCAGCCTGGGCTACATAGTGAGACCCTGTCTCAAAAAAACAAAAACAAAAAAAAACTTATAGAATAAGGATATAAAGAAAAAATATTTTTGTACAGGTATTCAACGTATGTTTTAAGCTAATTATTATAAGAGTAAAATAGTTTTCCAAATTTTATGAAGCGAAGTAACAGTAAAGCTAAGTGTGTTGGCCAGCTTTCCACTACTATAAAACATGAGCTGAGATAACTTAGAAAGCAGTAAAGGCATATTGTGGCTCGTGGTTTCAGAGTTCTCAGGCCCACACTGGTGGGGAGGTTGCAGCTGGGGAAGCTGCTCCCCTTGTGGCAGGGCGGGAAGCAGAGAGAGAGGCCACAGTCCCAAAATCCCCTTCCAGGGAGGCCTCCGAAGACCTAAAACCCCAACACCTCCCAGTACCACCTTGGGCTGGGGACCAGGCATTGAACACATGAGCCTTTGGGAGACATCCAAACCATGGCACTGAGGGGTGTGTGCGTGTGTGTGTGTGTGTGTGTGTGTGAGTGAGTGTGGTGCTGGGCTTTGAACATGGGGTGCAACAGTTAAGCTGGATTGTCCATCGGTTTAGGAGCTGCCTAGGGAATTAGAAAGCATACTTCTGGTGTGTCCAGGTATGTCACAGAGGTGTGACCTTGGGTGCTGTATCTGTCCCTGGCCTCTTCCTCTCTGGTGCTGTTTCCTACTCTGCATTCTGGGCTCCATGAAGCAAGCAGCTTTGGTCCTCTGCCCCCTTCCACCATGATGATCCTGCCTTGGAGCCAGTTGACCATGAACTAAAAGCTCTGAAACCTCTCTTTTAAATTGTAGGTCAGGTATTTTGTCCCAGCAAGAGCAAAGCTGACCAATACAGAGGCCCTCATGCATGCTAGGTAAGCACTCTACTGCTGAACTATATCCCTAGTTTTTTGGGTATGTTGTTTTTTTGTTTTGTTTTGTGTTTTGTTTTGTTTTGCTTAGACAGGGTCTCACTGCATTGCCCAGGTTGGCCTCAAACTTGAGATCTACCTGCCTCAGCCTCGTGAGTAGTTAGGATTTCAGGTGTGTGCCATTATGACCAGCTGTCAATTTGTCATTAATTAAAGAAAAGCCAAGGACTGGGCATGATGCTGCATACTTGTAAAGGGGGGTTGGGGATTCAGCTTAGTGGTAGGCAAGGCCCTGAGCTCGATCCCCAGCAACCCCCCCCAAAAAAAAGCCAGGTGTGGTAATACACATCTGTAATCCTAGTACTCCAGCTTGGGCAAGACCCTGACTCAAATTTTTAAAAATGGACTGGAGATGTAGCTCAGTACAAAGACCCTGGGTTCAGTCCCCAGTACCACAAAACAAAAAGAAAGAAAGAAAAATATTTTTTATAAATTTAGTGTAAAAAATATATATATAGCTGGGTGTGGTGCCACACATCTGTAATTCTAGCACACCAGGAAGTTGAGGCAGGAAGATCACAAGTTTGAGCACAGCCTGGGCTAGAGACTTAGCAAGACACTGTCTCAAAATAAAAAATGAAAAACAAGAGCTAAGGATGTAGGTAAGTGTGAAAGCCCTGTACCACTGGGCATGGTGGCACACACTTGTAATCCCAGCACTCAGGAGGCTGAGGCAGGAGGATTGCTGAATTCAAGGCCAGCCTGAACTACATGGCAAGACCCTGTCTTAAAGACAGAGCGCCTGCATGAGAGAGAAAAATTACATGTAGCCTAGTTATAAAGTCTACAGTAGTCTGCAGAAATGTCCCCAGCTGTCACATTCACTCACTGCTCATTCCCAGTCCTACAGCCTCCATTCATGCTAAGTGCCTTGTACAGCTGTGTTGTTTTTATCTTTTATAGCTTTTGGGGATGGGGGCAGTATAGGATCTCAGACCTAAGGCCTTGTGTATACTAAGGCAAGTGCTGTACCACTGAGCTACAAGCCCAGCGCCTCTCCCCTGTGTTTACTGTACTTTCTCATGTTTATATCTGCTTAGGTACACAAATGCCCTCCATTAGGTTGCACTTGCCTGCACTTGTGGTACAGTACTGTGCAGTCCAGGTTTACAGCTGGGAGCCATGAGCTCAGTGTATAGGAGACCACACCACTTAGGCTTGTGTAGGTGCGTTCTGCTCCTCATACAGTGTCGCAATCTCTCACAGCACTGCTCCTGCACTGAGCCAAGCAGGACTAGATCTATAGTCTGCCTCTGAACGGAGGCCAGAGAGTGAGAAGCAGAGCTAGGTAACCAAGGAGAAAGCCTCCGCCTTACTTCCCCAAGAACAGGAGCCGGTGGCCACTACTTTGTCTGAGACCATCGGGAACAGAGAACCACTCTGACCCTGACAGCCCATGCCTTGGACGCTTCTTGCTTTTAGAAGTGTGTGTGTGTGTGTGTGTGTGTGTGTGTGTGTGTGTGTGTGTGTGTGTGTTTAGGGGGGAAATCCCCCGCAGAATTTAGAAACAAGATCCATTGAGCTCTTGGTATTTACTACCCCCCTCACTTGTTATGGACCTTTGGCTTAGCACAGGAGCTGGAGTTTTTGAGACTTCGTGATTTTCGTTTCCCTGCATGAAAAAGAACCATTTGGCTGCTATAGAAATGATTTATGGATGAGTCCAGATTTATTAATCGCCTCTGAAGATGGAGAGGAAATTAAAAACAAAGCATCCACTCTGGCTGAAGACTAAGTAGGTTGGTTGTCCTTGCAGAAGACCTTGCCAAGGTGAGGAGGCCACAAACCAACCAATTTGGACTGTGGTTCCTAATCTGGATTTTAATTTCATGTGCCTTGATTTTTCACACCATTTTCTCTCCAAGGTAAAATAATGACTATTTTAATTGGCTGCCACTTACAGAGAGATTCCGCTGAACATGAGGCCTCCGCACATTTTTCTCTGGCATTCCATGTGTGCTCCAGTTCTTACGATCAAGCCCGTGATGCTGACTTTTACTGCATGCCGCGTGCCATGATCGGTTGACTATAAATTAAATCCTCTTTTCCAAAAGCCATTTTCCATTAGTGTTAATTTGTTTGCTTCTCATTTCCACTGATCATTAGAGTCTCTGGTTGTGAGCACCAAATTGGAAATAATTTGACATTTCAAAAAATTTTCTCCCCTTCTCGAATGCCATTTGGCTACAGCTAAACATTATACTTTGCAGAAGAACAGTTCACTCCAATTACAATTTAACTGACCGTTCATGGCACCAAATCCCTGTCCTCAGTGTCCAAAGATGACACCACTGCTGACATTACTATTTCCTGTCATAGCTGTAAAATGCCTCATAGACCTTGCACTGACCTTCTTGGACAGAGATTCCGCCACTCCACACATGGCAGCTTTGAAAAGTCGGTAGCTTTATAGACCTACATATCATGGACTCTGAGACATAACCTTCTAAATGAGAGCCGGCTGGTCTCCACTCGTTCACCCAGCAGCATTTATTAAACATCTATTTTATACCAGGTCTATATTATACGGGGACACAGAGGTAGAGAAGACCAAACCCTGCCCTTGAGGAACTCACACTGTAGAGTGGGGAAAAGGTGGAGTTTTACAGTATAGTGGAGGAGGTGAGGTAGCTAGGACCCCAGAATTGAGAGCCTTCACTGTTTCAGGGAATTTGCCAAAGGGCAGAAAGGAAGCTGGCTGTTCTGCATGGCAGCACAACCATGAGATGCGCAGAGGGCCACGAGAAGGCCTGGAGAGTTGAGAAGTCAAAGTCTGTTGTAATGTGGAAGTGACTGGGGATGAGATTAGTTTGGGGCATTTGTTTGTTTGTGGTACTGAAGATTGAACCCAGGACCTTTGCACTGAGCTACAGTCCCGTCTTTTTTTTTTTTTTTTTTTTTTTTTTTGGAGACAGTGTTTTGCTAAATTGCCCAGGCTGGGCTCAAATTTGCATACTGTTGTTCTGTTTTGTTTTGGGTTTTTGAGACAGGGTCTCACTATGTGGTTCAGGCTGGCCTTGAACTCACAGCAATTCTCCTGCCTCAACCTCCTGAGTGCTGGGGTTACAGGTGTGCACCACCACGCCCATTTTAAAAAATGATTTTATACATGCACGTATTGTAGTATGGAACTAGCTCTTTTAATATAGAAAATATAAAAACTAAAAAAGTCCTTTTTTTCTCCCTTTTCTTTCCCTTTACCAGGAAAAATACATATTTCTCCTTTTATTTGATAGTCAAAAAATTTAGATATATAAAACAATGAGATACAGAATTTATGCCAGCAACTGGCTCTTGAAATTAGCACATTTCTCTCCTTTTCCCACTGTTTTCTTCTTTGTAATTCTTTTGGGGGGGGCGTTGCTGGGGATCAAACCTGGGGCCTTGCACTTGCTAGGCAAACACTCTAGCACAGAGCTAAATCCCCAACCCCTGCTTTTAAGATTTTGTTTTCTAGGAAAAAAAAAAAGATTTTGTTTTAATGGTCTTGGGGGTTTTATTTTTTATTTTATTTTGTTTGTAGTATTGGAACTGCTGCACCCAACACTGAGCTACACTGAGGTGCTACCACTGAGCTACACCTCCAGCCCCATCATCGTTTTTTCAGCCTTCACCAAATCTCGCACTGAAGTAAAATTGAGGTAAAAATAATAATTGGCTGGAGACTCTCAATCTAACACAACTACTGTCATTTATCTGCCCCAAATTCTACAAACCTCAGTGACGTAACACTAAATAAAAAGTCACAAAAGTTCAGGGGAAGAGTCAACAGCACACGGGGAGGTTCAACTAATATTTGGGGAGGTAGGAGGCAGGTAGGGGAATGTTAACTGGCTGGAATCTGAGAAAGTTCAAACTAGGGGTGGGCAAGGGGAGGTTAGCAACAGAGACCAAGGCACTTCAACCTCCAGGAGATCTAGTGCTTGAAATCATGGAACCAGAGAAAGTGAAAAATGAAGGCGTGGAACCAGCACAGGCGCTGGCTGACAGCTGTGCACAAACCACTTTGTGTCCACCCTGGAGCCCTGCTCTCAGACCCTTAGCTGCTGAGGATGAAGGAAACTGGACCCTGGAGGCTTCCGTCCTCGCAGACCTCAGGCAGAGCTGGACGGGCAGGGTGCAGAACTGAGGGCTAGAGACAAAGTCGACCTAGTGCACAGCCCGGCCCCTCCCCCCACTCCCAGGGTGCCAACAGCCAGATGTTTCTCTCACCCACTCTCCTGCAGACCCTACGGCTGTAGAAGAGGAAAAAATAATCTCCACTGACTAACATTTGTTAATTCTCCAATGGAAAGACTAGTTGTTGGCTGATAAACTTTCAAAAACTGAAGAACTTCGCAGATAATTTTTAAAGCCCAGCAAAGACCCAGAACAGTAAATGAAAAAGACCTACACCAAGGCACACCATCATATACTTCTAGAAAAGCTTTCCAAGGCACAAGAATCAGAATGACATCAGACCCCCGTCAGCAACAGCAACTGGGAGGCAACCTCATTTCTAATGCTGAGTCACACACCTGGCCTCTCAACATGAGGTCAAAAAAGAGATTTCCAGACTTTCTATAACACACACACTCGAAACTCCTAGAGAATGTTCTTCAACAAAACAAGGGAGTAAACCAAAAAGGAAGATGTGGCACACAGCATAGAAAAATGGCGAAAGGAACCCCTAGACACTTGTGACCAGGCTGAGTGAGCAGTGACCTGCAGCTAAAGGAGAAAAACAGATCTGTGGGACTCATATTTCTAGGGAAGAGACGGAACTGGTCAATTAAGGGCCGAAAGTTTAGAAAAATTCCTGCTACGGGTTTACAACATTTGAGGGGGAAAAAATAATTCTAGGTACTTAGAACGAGGTGGAAAAAAAAAAGGACAATGATTAATTCCAGGTAAAACAATGTGTAAGAAAATATAATAGTTTACTGTTTGAAGAGTTCATTTACTTGATTAATAATGTAAACACTACTGACAACTGTAAATTATGGGAAACTACATTGTGAGGCTAGAAGAGAGAAAGTGGAAGAGACAGAGTCATACAAGAGAACTAATTCCTTAACTGCCATATAAATATTGTCTAAAACTGGTAAGTAATAATAGCTACAGACTGGGTGGCTTAAGCAGTAGAAACTGATCATCTCCCAGTCTGGAGGCTGGAAGGCCAGCATCCAGGCATTGCGGAGCTGGTTGTCTGAGCCGTCTCCTCCCTGTGCCATCACCTGGTCTTCTCTCAGTGTGTCTGGGTCCCAGTGGGCTTGCAGAAGGACACCAGGTGTGTTGGATAAAGGCCCAGCCTAATGACCTCATTTTACCTTAATGACCTCTTTTTGGGGGGGAGGATAACTCTTCAAGTATCTCTTTAAAGACTCTATCCCCGAATACAGTCACATTCTGAGGTACTGAAAAGTTAAGACTTCAACAAACAGAACTGGAGAGGACACAATTCAGCCCATAGCAAGTAGTATAAGCCCATTATTTAGAAATACAGGGGTAAACACCAGAAGACAGCCATGAGGGCTGACTGACTGCCTCTGTGCAGGGAGCCTGGAGGGTGGCACAGGACAAGGCAGGTACTATATTAATTTTTTACTAAATAGCAAAGCAGAGCTGAGCCTTGAATATGGTCTGGTCCCAGACCTTGTGCTCCTCTGCTGTCCAGCAAGACTCCCACAGCACCTGGTCCAAAGCCAGCTGATGGGCATCATTGTGGCCTTGAAAGCTGCCACTTGGTTTTTCTTTTCCATTTTCAAAAATAGGGAAAGATGAGATACAAGGAATCCTGGTGACAAGGACTTAATATGAGTGTCCTGCCTGGAGTTTCCTGCGCTGGTGTCCTGGAACCACCGGGTGCGTGTCTGATTTCACTTTGGGTTTTGATTCCAGGAAGGGTCCATCCTGACAGGGCTAATGCCGGTGTCTCTGCCCCTCCTCTCTGGGGTCTAGAGCAGCCATATTGAACCCCATCCTCTGGAGGCCCGCTTGGCTGTTGGAAGTGGCCAAGGCCTCTGAAAGTTATTTTCAGGGTTAGCACTATCATGGCATTCACCGTGACTGATGGCCTCATCTCATGCCAGGCTTTGGTCATTTTTGTGTTTAGGCTGGTGCGCAGCTGTTCACCCCGTTCTTGAGTTGGACGGATCTCGGGGTTGCCTTTGCCATCACCCTTCCGGGAACGCACATCCAGTGACCTCTGGGAGTCGTGGAGGTTGGTGTGTATGTGTGTCTGTCTCCTCGCACCTCACATTATTGCTTCCTAATAAAATTCTGATAGCTGGGCCCCATCAATATCTCAAATACATGTGAGGAAACGTTAATTTAGAATCAATTTTAGGATGTTTCAGACTGTAAAGTCCTTTTAACTAGATCTCTGGCAAAGATGTAGAAGCACTTTATGGGACTGTAAATTTCATGTTGAACAGTCTTTGTGAAATACACGTCTCCCCTACACACAAGCTGTTCTCTCCATATCAATCATGGCCCCTGCAAGTAATGTTTCACAAATATTCTGTAAATCACAGAAAACCCCATGATAATGTGAAATATGACTTTCACTTGTCTGTTAGACAAAAGAATCACACATTCCTCTCTCTCATCAGCACTAACATTTGTTATGGATAATAACACTTTCAATCACAACTATTTTTGGAAAAGGGGTTTATTTTAAACCTTCCCTCCCCCACTGAAAACACTCTCCCAAGGACACAGACTCCTACAAACCACAGCCCATTAATCCAACTATGGAATAGGAACTTTTTCTTACCACTAACTTTTTTTAAAAGTTGTCTTGAAGAATTAGTATAAAATCCCTAGGTACAAGGTTAAGGAGCACTTTACCTTAGCAGGTTGGCGTAAGGGGCAGCTAGATCTCAAAAGACCCCAAATCTCTGACCCCATGTGAGAGAAGCCAGGTTGTTAGCAAGCACCTTTGTTCTCTGATTGATACTGTGGTCTCTCAATTGCTAGCATCACCAGGAAAGCCTTTAACTCTTAAAGAGCAAACATTTGAGCCAGGCATGGTGCACTCCTCAGGGAGGCTGAGACAGGAGGATCACAAGTTCAAGTCCAGCCTGGAATCCATAGTGAGACCCTGTCTCAAAAACAAACAAAGAGGTTTGGGGACTTAGCTCAGTGGTAGAGCCCTTGCCTAGCAAGCACAACGCCCTGAGTTCAGTCTCCAGCACCAAAAACAAATGAACAAAAACTATCCATTTACTACGTTGATATTCTTTTTGGTTTCAGGGATTGAACCCAGGACCTCAAGCAAGCTGGGTCAGTACTCTACCACTGAGCTACATCCCCAGCCTTTTATCTTTTGGGGGGTGTAAGGGGCAGTGCTGGGGATTGAACTCAGGGCCTTGCGCCTGCTAGGCAAGCACTCTACCACCTGAGCCAAGTCCCCAACCCCCCCAGCTTTTTATCTTTTTTTGACACAGAGTCTCGCTGATTTACACGGGCTATCCTAGAACCTGAAGTCTCCTGGCTTAGCCTCCCCAGTAGCTGGGATTACGGGTCTGCACCACCATACCCAGCTACCTTGCTGCTTTTACTTCCATCACAACCCATTGAGAACCTCCTTGCTCAAGTAGCAACTGACCAGCCCTAGAGTGAATTTTGCATGTATTTACACCTAGCTAATCAGTAGAAAAGCAAAACCCACCAAATGATGAATTTGCACGGTTCTAAACATGCTGGTAACCTATTTTTCCTTCCTCTGTAGCCACCCCCAGGACTCACTGATCATGACTTCCATAAAGGAACAGGCAGCAATCAGCAGGCTTTTAAGTTTCTTACAAGAGTGGGACAATGGTGGCAAAGTCACGAGGAGTCACATCCTTGACAATTTCATTGAAAGCAACCAAGGCAAGACTGGTCCCGAATTGGAGCAGGAGTTTTCGCAGGGAGCCAGCTTGTTCCTCGTACGCCTGACCACCTGCCTTAGAATCACGTATCCTTTGCAGAACAGAAAACAAACAAACTAACAAAGAGCAGTCTTCCAAAAAGAAAAAGAAAGTTGCTGAAGGAAATTTTCTCCTGATTCTAATATTTTAGAACAGGATATCTGGTGATAAAAATATCCCCTCAGGGTTGGGGATTTAGCTCAAGTGGTAGAGCGCTTGCCTAGCAAGCAAAAGGCCCTGAGTTCAATCCCCAGCACCCCCTGCAAAAAAAAAAAAATCCCCCCCCTTGCTTTCTGCTCTCTGTTCCCCTCAGTCCCCTGGTGCAGGTTTGCCAAGGTTACCAACAGTTTTCTCCTTGCAAAACCCAGTGGCTACATCCTCATCCCTAATAGTGACCTCGGTGGTATTTGTCACCATCCCCATCTCTGCAAACACTCCCCCTTGCTTTCTGTGAGTCCGGTTGGTTTCTCCTTTCTTTCTGTCCGTTGCTTCTCTCTTCAGCCTTCCTGTATGTGCTGGTTCCTTGAGCCTCCCCTCCTCCCCCACACCCTCTCCTCTGCTCACAGACTGTCCCTAAGCAGTTGAATCTGTTGTCAATATGCCCAACACCACACCAGACGGCGGAGTCTCCAGATTTTCCTCTGGAATCTGGGCTCCGTATCTATGAGATATGATCACAATATACAGTGAACGTTTTAATATTTTTTAATTATTGCAGTGAAAGACACATTGCCATTAATCTCCCTCAGAATACTTCCCCTGGCTTTGGATACACTTATCCCATCCTTCTTGCTACCTTTGGAACAGTTCTGGAAGTCCTCTTTCGTGAGTGTCTATATACAGTGTGATCAGCAATCTGGTGAATGCTGCTGCTGAGTGCCATCCAGTGGGAAGCCGGGCTGGTGAAAACATGGTGGGTCCTCATCCACTTTTTTCACCAGATCTGGCACCATGAGCTTTCTGGCTCTTCCCCAAAGTCACAATGACCAAGAAAGGTAAACATTTTGAATCATTCAGGACATGGAAACAGCCACAGCCACACAATGCCAATAGGATGACTCCCATATTTCCAACTTGGGAAACTGGGCGAACATGAGAAAAGGAGCAAGTCTGGGCGTAACTGAGTTGGGGTGGGGACATGCCGAGTCTGAGGCTCATGTGTTCAGGAGCCCTGCAGGAAGATAGAGCTGAAGGCATATTTTGTCACCAATGAATAACACTTTGCACCGGGGCTAGACGAGGATATTCTTGCTCTGTGTGCTCATGGGACTTCATGGATTCAACTCAGACCCTTTATATTTTTCTCCCTTCCTGAATCCTCTCCCCTTCTGTAAGCTCCCTTCTTATATGACTAACTCCTTCTCCCTTATTCAGGGAGACTCTTTTAAACAGAGTCTCACTAAGTTGCTAAATTGCCCAGGCTGGACCCAAATTTGTGGTCCTCCTGCCTCAGCCCCCCAGACTGCTGGGATTGCAAGCATGTACCTGAGGTTCCTCACAGCACTTCTTCCTCTGCCCTTCCCTCTTTCTAGAGTAGTCAGAACAGCTACTGCTTGATATCTCCCTGCTCCACTGACTGTAAACTCTGAGAGCAGAGATCATGTCTGTCCTGCTTATCTCTGCATTTCTACCACCAAGTGCAATTCCTGGCACATGTTTGCTAAGTAGAAGAATGCATGAACCAGAGAGCCTGCAGGTAGCCTGGACTAGAGGTTTAATTAAACACAGCTCGAGCTGAGCAGAGTAGTGGAAGCTGAGGCAGGAGGATCACCACAAGTTGGAATTCAGCCTGGGCTACATAATGAGTTCAAGGCCAGCCTGAACTACATAGCAAGACCCTGCCTCAATAAATAAATAAATAAATAAATAAACACAGCTCTCTTATATTTAAGACACTTATAAAAGTTATTAATCAGACTCAGGCATAGAACACAAGGCCCAAAGAAATACCTCTGGATACACCTCTGTGTTGACCCTAATGTCCTTTACATTGGTGCTCATAAAAGATGCTGAAACTGCAGGTAAGGACTCAGCCTGGTGTGAGAGAGGCCCTGGGATCCACCTCCAGCGCTGCAACAAATTGAAATTAAATAAAAAACACAGATTCGGGGTCAGGGATTTAGCTCAGTGGTAGAGTGCTTGCCTCACAAGCGCAAGGCCTTGAGTTTAATCCCCAGCACCAAAAACAAAAAAAACAAAAAAACCCCACAGATTCCCAGCCTATGTCCCCTTCCCGATCCTCAAGGTTCTGATTTAATAGGTTGAGGACAGGGCCTGGCCTCTGTTGCTAACAATGCCCTGGGCGCCTCTGATTTTCGGATCATGCTTCGAGAAACAACAGTGTCTCTCATCTGGCTTCTCTTCCCCCACGCGTGACATGAACCCACCATGGCTACCAGCAACCTTCTTGCCTCCAAATCTAGATTTCTGTTTTCACCGCTTGTCTTCACCTTTAGGTTGGACTGCAGGGTGAGGTGACGAGACAGGGTCGCCCAGTGCCTGTCTTCGCTTAAAACTTGGATATTTTCTTCATCGTGATTTTATATTAATTTTGATTCTTTTTAAATGTTGGACTGAAATGTGATTTGATTGCTGGGGATTTTTGGTGCCTCTATGCATTTCAGACACAAAGCAAGTGCCTCCCTCACATCACCCTCATCCCAGCCCTGACAGCCCCTTCTTCAGCTCTCCTTTCCTCCTTCTTCCCTCACTGAGTCTGTCTCCGCCCTGGGATCTTTCCTACCCACCCCTCAGTGTGAGTGTTTCCAGGGATTCTATGGTCAGCCCACTTCTTTTCTTGGTCATTGCTCTTAGGGTTCTTTTTTATGGAGGCGTACTGGGGATCGAACTTGGGGCCTTGCACTTGCTAGGCAAGCACTCTACCACTGAGCTAAATCCCCGGCCTTGCTCATTGCTCTTGTTAGGCTGCATGTTCTTCTCCCTGTCTCAAGTGCCAGTCCCCGTGCCTAACATTCAGTGGATGCTGAACCACGCCCTTCATATGTAGTCAAAAATTTAATTTATGTGCCTAGAAGTCCTCATAATTCCAACTTTTTGTGACCCTGTCATACAACAGAAAAAAATAGACCAGCTGAAGTTATAGAGTGTTTTGTTTGTTTGTTTGGAGTTGGGGGGGGGGGCTGCCAGGGATTGAATCCAGGACCTTTGCACTGAGCTATATCCCCAGCACTTTTTCACTGTTTTGTTTTTGGTTTTGGTTTTGGTTTTTGGCTTTTTGAGACAAGGTCTTGCTATGTAGTCCAGGCTGACCTTGAACTCACTTTATAGCCCAGGTTAGTCTTGAACTCACAGCAATCCTCCTGCCTCAGCCCCTCGAATGCTGGGATTACACACCTGGCTTTTTTTGAGACAGAGTCTCACTAAGTTGCCCAAGCCGGGCTCAAATTTGCAATCTTCCTGCCTCAGCCTCCCAGAGTGCTAGGATCACTACTACCATGCCATTAGTGATAGTGTTTTGTTTTGTTTTGTTTTGTGGTGCCGGGGATCGAACTCAGGGCCTTGTGCTTGCAAGGCAAGCACTCTAATCACTGAGCTAAATCCCCAGCCCATATTTTGAATTAGAGATTCCACATCTTCTCCCCAGCCTTCCAGTTATGGTGTATTTTGGTTTTTTGAGACAGCATCTCACTATGTAGTTCCGATTGGCCTTGAATTTGCAGCAATCCCCCTGCCTCAGCCTCCCAGGTGCTGGGATTATAGGCATGCACCACCATGCCCAGATAAATAAATTGCATCCTTACTGAACATGCACAGACTTTTCTTGCTATTATGCCCTCAGCAGCATGGAATAACAACTATATTACATTATATAAAGCATTATAAATAATCTAAGTGCAGCAAGACACGGTCTTGCTGTATAGTTCAGATTGGCCTTGAATTCATTACGTAGCCCAGGCTGGCCTCAAACTCGCAACAGTCCTCCTGCCTCAGCCTCCCAAGTGCTGCGATTACCAGCGTGCGCCATCACATCTGGCTGTATTTTGGAAGAAAACAAATCTATATGGCATCATTACCTGCAAAACTATCGCATAAGCTTAAACTTTCTTGTCAGTCTTGAACTTCCAGAATAAATCCATAACTAAAAATTTGTATATTACAATGACAAAATTATTAATACCCACTTATTGATTTTTTGTGGGGTTTTTTTTGTTTTTGTTTTTGTTTTTGTTTTTGTGCCAGGGATCAAACTCAGGGCCTTGTGCTTGCAAGCCAAGCACTCGAACCACTGAGCTAAATCCCCGGCCCATTACCCACTTATTGAGACTTTTTACATTCTAGGTACTGATTTGTGTACTGTACAAATATCTCATTTGAGCTTCACACTCAGCCTAATGGGCAGTTGCTGTTATCCCATTTTGTAGATAAGGAAGATGAGCCTCGGCAAAGTTGAGTAATTACTAGTAAATAACAGAGATGAGGTTTGAGATGGGTCTGTCTGGGTAAAGTGTAGTTACACTTGTTGCAAATAGGGAGGGGTGGGTGAATGGAAGGGAGGGGAGGGGAAGGGGGGAAGAGGGGGGAAAACCAAGATGTATCATGTACAGGTACAAAATAACCATGTTGATTATGAACATTATGTATACAATGTACCAATACATGTTCTTGGTTAAAAAAAAAAAA
>PVJO010031752.1:0-13978 GCA_004026905.1 Hystrix cristata
TTTTGTTTGTTTTGAGACAGGGTCTCGCTGTGTAGTTCAGGCTGGCCCTGGACTCATTACGTAGCTCAGGCAGGCCTTGAACTTGCAGCAATCCTCCTGCCTCAGCCTCTTGAGTGCTGGGATTACAGGCATGTGCCACCATGCCCACCTGAGAACGGTATCAATTCCTCCCGAGGGTAGTACTCTGAGTGACCTAACCACCTTCTACTAGGCACCACGCACCTGTCAAACGGCCACCCCTTCCCACATTGCCACACTTGGGACAGTCTTCCAACACATGAATCTTTGGGGGAGACAAACGCCATGTAAACTGAAGCAATATCCAAATCCATTACCTGAAAGAAAATTATTTTCCTGAATCCTCTTTATTAATCAAAAGAAAAAATGACTGATACTGCTCAGTTTTCTTTGTATATGGGGAGAGATACTCTGGGTCCATTATTGGTTCTTTTGTAATGACCAGAACCTTGTTTTAAGTCAAAACTTGTGTTTGGAAATGAATTTGGACCTCCTCACAGAAATGTATGAGGGGCAAAGAAAATGTTTCATTTAGCAGAGAATGGTATGTTGTGTTAACCTTTCCTCCCTCCCTCCCTCTCTTATTTCCTTCCTCCCTTCCTTCTTTCCTTCCTTCCTTCCTTCCTTTTGTGGTATTGAGGGCTGAACCCTGGGCCTTCTCACAAAACTACATCCCCAACCCTTTTTAAATCTTCTTAAAATTTTGAGACAAAGTCTCATTAATTTGCTTAGTTGCCTACAGGAGACTGGAAGTTGCAGTCCTTCTGCTTCAGCCTCCAAAGTGCTAGGATTGCAGGCGTGCGCCATTATGCCTAGCAAATATTTCTTATTTTAAAAAAAAGCTTCATGCACTCTCAAGGATGTGTCCCTCAAGAGGATGCAAATTGCATCTTGGGGAGCCAAAAAAAATCTCACTCTCTTACAACAGAGATATGAATGTAGAACAGAAAAAGATAAATAATATATCTTTAGTATTATACTTTCACAGGAGGCTGAAAAGGGAAAAATGTGGAAAAAGGCTCCTAGGTGGGGCTAGAAGGAAAATCAGGTTGAGAGGCACTGTGTGTAAACCCTTAACTCTTAACTCCATGTGTTGGAGCTGGAGTTAATTGTCCTCCTCTGGGGATGTCATTTGAATGTTAAATGTTAAATGTTGGTGGTGGCTCACATGGTAAATAGTGATTTTTTTTTTTAATTCTCTCCTCCCTAGAGAATTTATTGTGGTTAGTCATGAGAACAGTGCTTTAAAGATCAAGGGAAAAGGTTAGGCATCAGTAATAGTATTTGGCCTTGTCAATTAAATAGCCAGAAAAGCTGAGCGGCCCTGCAGCTCTGTGTGCCTCTGTGGGAGGTGCGGATGAGGGCTGGGTGTGGGAGCCCTTAGGGCCTGAGAAGCTGAGATTCAGTTTGCTTTCCTGGCAGCCTAGCTTCCCCCTCTCCTACATACTGGGGGTTAAAAGAAAAAAGAACATTTGAAGCCTAATTTAATTCACCCTATATTATGTCACTTACGTGTTGTAATCAACACTTGAAAGAAGGCATCTGAAGTGCGCTAAGCCAGTTGTCCCTCTGCCCTGCCTTGCCCAGGGCCCTGGGACCAGGTCCATGAACTGAAGAACTGGATTATGTTTGTATTTTTCCAGCAGGTTTTCTGATACGACCGTGCTGTGACTACTATTCGTCCCATGTTAATTCTTTAATTTCCTTTTTATTCCTTAGCGAATGTGGATGTTTTGAAGGCGATGGTAGCAGACAACAGCCTGGGTGATGCTGAAAGGTGAGTGCTCCTCCCCAGAGGGGGACATTTTTTCATTTGTTTGTTCGCTGTGGCGACATTTGAAATGGTGTTCGGCAGGAGCAGGTTTCCCAGCTTTGGCTCTGTGGACCTTGGGTGCAGGTTCTCCTTTGTACTCTGCAAATCTCTGACCGTGTCCCTGGCCTCTGTGCGCCAGATGTCAGAGCACTGCCCCTCTTTGCCCCTACAGGACATGACAACCCCAGATGTCTCCACATGGTCAGTGTTCCTGAGGGGACATGCCCCTGCTTGAATGAATGAATATGGAAATTAAATGAGTGGTTGATTTGGGCGTACCTGCTACATTTAATTTTATATTTCTGTTTTGAGGTTATGGTTATTGAGCACCATATTCCTCCATAATTAAGGATAACTGTAGTTTTCAGTTTTCTAGTAAGGAGCATTTACTGAGTGCCTACTGTGTGCCAGGCGCTGTGCCCTGGAGGAGCTCAGTCTGGGAATAGAGGTGGATGTGTGAGGCCTTGCAGAGGATGGAGCCCGGACGTATTGCAGGAGAAGCACAGTCAGGGCATCTAGGGGCCCTTTAGGGCCAGCAGAGGGTCAGGGAGGCTCACGGGAGTGGCGCCACCTCAGCCAGGTGTGAGGCAGAGCAGCCTGTAGAAAGAAGAAAATCCAGGAGAAAAGGGGCCGGAGCATAAAAATACGGGGCACGATAGTTGATCTGGGGGTGGCCATGTGCTGTGGCAGCAGCAAGAAGGTCAGGAAGGCCAGCTGGGACCGAGTGACACGGCAAGGGTTGAATTTTTTCTGTTCCTGGGTGGATGTGCACATAGCACGTCTTGAATGGTAATGCATGCGTGCCGCCCAGGCAGCGTGAGGTGCTGGGCGAGATGCCCTTGAGTGCGGGGGGTGAGCTCGGGGAGCCCCGGTGACGAGGTTCACGGGTGGACACGGCCTGCTCCCGTGCTCCAGCCCGACTGCGGACGGCTCCTGGCGTCTCAGTCTCAGTTGTCTTTGGGCATCCTCCAGCAGCCATCGTCAGGATTTGTACACAGCTGGTACTTGATAAATACACGTGGAAGGACTGTAGTTAAAAGCATGGATGTGGCTTTCCACCATATGGTGTCAAGTTCACATTGTTTTCCTCTGTGGGTCTTTATTTTAACAACTTGGAGAACATCCCTAGAGAGTACCAAGGAACATTTGACTGGCTCGGCATGGAGACTGTCCCCCCACTCGTGGTCTGTACCGCTTTAAAATGCATCTGGTTGGCCAGGCGTCAGCAGCCCGAGGCTGGTGTCTGCCCTGCTGGCCTTCTCGTGTGCCTGTGGGGCTCCTGGTGCGTCTCCAGTTTCAGGCTCTGTGTTGCCCCAGAGACCAATTCCTGGTCGGTCTTGCCCTGTCCTGTTCTAATCATTCCTGCAACATTGGGCTGTATATACCTGCTTTTTATGTTTTGATTGATCTAGCCAAATTTCTTACAAATGATCAAAGTGGTCTCCATTGTTTCTGAAGCACTGTGTCATGTGGTGGGTAAGACTGTGGTTTCTGCAATTCAACTTTCTAGGTTTGGATTTCAGATCCACACTTACTTGCAAGTTACTTAGCTTCTGTATGCCTCATTGCCCTCAATTTTGTTTCTGCTCTGTGTGGGTCCTGGGGATCAAAGCCAGGGCCTTGCACATGCTAAGCAAGTGCTTTATCACTGAGCTGTATTCCCTGCCCAGTCCTCCTCTTTTGTTTTGTGTTTTG
Source organism: Hystrix cristata (assembly GCA_004026905.1). NCBI lineage: Eukaryota > Metazoa > Chordata > Mammalia > Rodentia > Hystricidae > Hystrix > Hystrix cristata. The sequence continues at coordinate 3,527 of PVJO010031752.1, forward strand.
AGACAGGGTCTGACCATGTAGTTCAGGCTGCCTTTGAACTGACTATATAGCACAGGCAGGCCTCAAATTCATGGCAATCTTGCTGTCTCAGCCTCCCGAGTGCTGGGATTACAGGCGTGTGCCACCATGCCTGACCCAGACTCCCTTTTTTGAGTAGGGAAATTATTAATACCGACATCATAAGGTTTTATAAAGATTAATTGAATTAACGTAAAATTCTTGGAATGCTAGTATTAATTTTTTATTACTGTTATCAACACCAACATCTGCTCCAAGCATCACTTTTGATATCTTGACCTAAAGCTTTCTTCCTCTGATGCAGTAGTCAGATTGGCTTGGCTATTCTTACTATTACAATCATCTGACAATTCCATTGGAATTTAAGTTTTTCTGTTTCTCACGGCATAAATGTTCAGGGGATCATCTTACTTGGAGTTCTAGGCAGGCACTCAGCTGTGTATAAGAAACTGGTATGACGGCATGAGAAGGGACATGCATGTTTTGGAAAGAAACCTAATACTCTGAAGTCCAACAGTGTATCATCATTAGAGGCAGTGGTTTATTTCTAGCCAATTAATTGGATTTTAGAAGTGATAAGTCACATTATTATTGTTTGAAATGAGTTGTCACTCTGTATTCCTGAGCTGAGAGTCTACTGTCTAAAATTGGTCCACAAAGCCATTTGTACGATCCCCCCCACCCCCGATTTAATCTCGCTTCTTACATTACAAGGAAAAAGCACTTTGGCTGGGATTTCTTTCATGAAACCAGTGCTACCTTTTCCTTTGTTCTTTCTCCCCACCACAGCCCCCTGACCCCCAGCACCCCTGGGAGCCCTCCTCTGAGTCCTGGGCCTTTGTCACCAGGAGCCACCCCAGGGAAGCACGTCTGTGGCCACCATCTGCACACCGTGGGTGGAGCTGTTGAGCGGGATGTGTGTCAGCGGTGCAGGCACAAACGGTGGCACTTCATAAAACCCACCAACAAGTCCAGAGAGGCCCGGCCACGACGCCAGGGGGAAGTCACCGTCCTCTCTGTCGGCAGGTAAGACCCTTTGGGACGCTCCTGGTTTGTGTGGGTGGCTAAGGTATACAGATTCGTACTTAGTTGTTAAGTGTGGAGTGTGTGCTCCCAAGCCTGGCTCAGGTCAGACCTGTAGGCTTTTGAGTGTTTACTGATCTGGATATTTTCATTATCAGGAGACTCCTGAAAGGCAGCTATTGCTACATCAGGAGATGTATTAATTAATGGAAATGATTAATTACTTGTAACAGAGCTTAGAACCGCAACTATAGACAGAATAGATCTTTCTGTTTTCCTTTGTGGAAATCCAAGCACATGATCAAAAGAGCAGTGTGTGGCCGGCTCATCACCACCAGGCCTCCCCCACCCCCCCATGGCTCAGGCAGGCTTGCGAGCAGAAGAGGGTTTGTGGAGGATTATGCACGAAGGGTTTCCAATGAGATAGTCCCAGGAGTGGCGATTATCGTTGTGGCTCACAGTCCACTCTTAGAATTAATCACTTGGCCACACATAACTGCTAGGCAGCTGGGAAACGTGTTGCCATGTGCCAGGGAGAAGAGAAGAGACGGACCTGGCACTCTGTAATCTCTGGCACATGAGATCTGTTGCAAACTGCGGTGACTGAGTTTAGTGCCAGTGTGTCCTGGGTGTCTCAGTCCTAAAGCACCATTTCCTTGTGAAAACAAGACCTTGCAGTTCGAGGGACACATTCGCCTGACTTGGCATGAAGCAGTTTTGCAGGTTCTGAAGCTGGAGTTCTGAGGCTCGTTGCTAAGGCCACATTTGGAAAGGCAGTCGGATGGCATGTGCTGGGGACAGGGTGGGCACTGAGAAGAAACTGTTCCTATGGCACCTTCTTGTCCTACTGACAAACCTCTGGGCAGGGGAGCCTGACTCTCGCATCCACCTTGTGTGAGTCCTGGCACCGCTGCTTAGAAATGTTGCTGAGGCTCTGTGGGAGGATGACAGTCACACCCACCTCATAGGCTTGCTCTGAAGACTCGATGAAATGACTCAGGTAAAGGTTTTAAACCTGTTTGGGGCACTTCGGCACTCAGGAAATGTCAGCCATTTTGTTACTATCATTATTATTTTAACTCAGTTGGGTTTCGTCATGTTGTTGCGCAAGCCACAAGAAAACCGAGGGCTGTTTGCCACTTGCAACAAAACAGTACAACTCATGACCACGATGTTTTACTAAGAGGCAGAGTCATGGGAATTTATGAATGCAGATGAATGAGAACCTGTAGCTGTTTGGACAAAGCACATTTTGTTTGCTCTTTAAAAAATCTGCTGAAATTTTTGATCTAGATTCGACATGGCTTTTTTAAATGCCCCCAATCCAACTCTCTTTCTTAGATGTTGGGCCCTGTGAGTATTTAATGGTTACAGGCTGTTTTTGGTGTGTGTTGGTCAAGAGTCTTCCAGTTGGACAGAATAGGTCTGTGTTTACAACTTTACCCCTACTTTTGCTTCTTCCACCTCATGGTGGGTGATCTCATTTTGGACAAAGAAAGAGAATTTTATTTTACATTATTTTAAAGGAAATTAAGAGCAGGACTAGAAAGAAAATACTATTGAAGACTACAGGGATTTGATTATAATACTCTAGAAAATTATTCAATTCTTAATGAAAATTTCTTCCTTAACTTCTTTAATTTTTTTCCTTCATTTTAAATGAAAATTAGCCCAAATTTATCTGTAAAAAAACAGTCAGAAACAAACCCCCAACTAATACTGAAAGAATACATCATTGGGGCTCTTCTGACTGTGTGCATGTGTGTGTGTGTGTGTGTGTGTGTATGTATTCACCCATGTGTGCACCTAGCTGGGACCATCTGACAGGTGTGCATTTTCCTGAGGAAGTTGTCCAGTGACCATTTGGGTTATGACTGGCTAGTCTATTAACCAGTTGTATTTTTCTGCAGTCTTCTTTGTTTAAAGAAACTACTGGTAAAACCCGTGTCACTGTTAGAAACCACAATGCTGTATTTTCAAATGTACTTTCATACTGTAAAATAACCAGTGTAGTCTGTGCTGTGGTTGAATCAAAACGAGCTGGAGCAGTGGGCAGGGGACAGAGGAATTTGCTGGCTGGAAATGTTGATCCAATTGAATATGTTTTCCATTACTGTCCTAACTTTTGGCTCAGTTTGTTAGGGTCCTATAGATGAGTACTTTTTGATTTCACTCATAATTCCTGTTTATTGGAAAAGCAAAACCATCAGCTCAATTCTTTTCCTTCCTCAGATTCAGAGTCACAAAAGTGGAACACAAGCCAAACCAGAAGGATCGGAGAAGTTTGATGTCTGTTGGTGGCACTGAAAGTGTCAATGGGGAGGTGCCCGTGACGCCGGTGAAGAGAGATCGAAGTGGCACAGAGTAGCGGGTGAGCTGTACTTTTGGCAATGCTGGGGTGGGGTGGTGCATGGTAGGGAGCAGGTCCTGTGCAGGGTGGGGATGACATTGGACAGGGAATGGGAACGCTCTCCTAGGATGGGAAGGCTGAGGGGACCGAGAGTGATTACATGTTTGCTCTCATACAGAGGCCACAGATGCAGTGTCTTCAGCGACTCGGCTGGCAGGGTAGTGAGCATAGAGGGTACATATGATACACTGTGGGGTGCTGGGGACTAGAAATAACAAGGTGAAGTGCCTGTGCCTTCTTACAAAAAAAAGGTAAAAATCCAGACTTTTACAAAGTGAAATCACACGTTAAGTGTTGGCAGCTTATTAAATTTTCTGTAAAAAAACTTGCAGACCAAATCACATGTATTCTTGTTGTCATTTCTTGGCAAAGTGTGATTTGAAAAGGGCCAGAGCAAGCGAGCCAATGCGTTTTCCTTTTAATTGGAAACCAGTTTTCTTTGATGTAATACATCAAAGAAAATATCCTCGATAGGAGCATTACCCTGAAATACCTTCAGTAGGAATATTACTCCTTCCACCAAATATTTTGAGCAATTAAAAAGCAAAATGAATGCCTCTTGGTTTGGCAAATTTAATTTTGGAAGATACTGCTTAAATAAAGCAAAGCAAAGTACCTATGATAGCTTGATATTGATTTAGCTTTCATCTTACTCTTTGCTTGCTGTTCTGACTTGAGTAGCATTTATCCTTTTTATGCTTATTGTATGTGAAAGGGCAAGAGAGTAGACCTGTTCTAAAAGTTCACATGGAGCCATTTGATCCTGAATTTGACAGAAGAGTTTATTTGAACAAAGAGGTAGAAAAGGCGCTGGTGGAGGGGTGGTAGGCCTGACCTTAAAGGTACAGGATAATAGCAAAGTTGAACCTGAGCCCTATAGTCGGTCTGCCAGGTTCAAGTTCCAGTTTGCCACTCACTAACATGGGTACTCAGGCCAGATATGCCAGCTTGTTATGCCTCACTGGCAAATGTAAAGGATGCTATCTCAGGGGTGGCTCTGAGATTTTGGTGGAGTAACTGGTGAAGCCAGGTCCTGGCAGCTCGGAAATACCCATCAGTGTCAGCGCTCTGATTGTTGTGTGTTAATTCCCTTGGTCAGTTGAGAGGATACATGATATTTTGGTTGAAGCTTCTCTAATGATCTGCCAGGCTCAGGGGCCTAAAGATGTTCTGGAAGCAATCTGGAGGAGTTGCGCTCCTGAGTTCTCTGATAGCCTCTTAGTGCCAGTTTTTACAGGCTTGCTTTGGGGAGATATGGCCCTTTCTCCTAGTTTAGGAGGCACATGGGACATTTTTTAAAAAGGAGAAATAGTGCAGAAAAGTCTGTCTTAGGTCTCTGAGCCAGTTCCTGGTAACCTTGGCAAGAGAGCCAAGAGAAAAGTTCAGGAAAGAGAAGAGGATGATGAAGTGAACAAGAAAAGCTACTCGTATTAAATCAGTATTCTAGTCTTCTAGACTTCATGCTGATATATCTCTCTGATGTCGTCATTATAAATATCCCCTTATAGGGTTGATACGATCATCCCACTTTTACACATGAGGAAACTGAGTGATACACGGGAAGGGTAAGGTACACATGGAAGGTTGCATAGCTGGAAAGAGGAGCCAGGATTTGAACCTGGGTCTCTGACTCCAAGATCAAACACACCCACCTTTTGTCCAGCCTACAGTGTTGATGGAGGGGCAACTCTGACAATCTAAAACTTTATGGTTTAATATGGTACTACTCCTCATCTGTGGCTACTTAAATTTAATTGAAATTAAAAACTTCACTTGGTACTTTGACTAGTCATGTTCCAGGTATTTAGTAGCCACAGATGGGCAGGATGGATCCTGTTGGGTGTTGCAAATATATCCATTTCTATCATCAAAGGAAGTTTTATTGAGACTGCTGATGCTAGATTTGGACTGCTGGGTGACGGTGGTAAATTAGAAAAGCATCCTGATTAAAGTCAGGAAGGGTTTGTCTGGGAAGAGAAGTATCTATTCAAGTCTAAAATGAGCAGGGCCCAGCCAGGTTAGCTGCCAGGAAAGTGTGGGTGTAGCAAGTGTGTGTCGATGGGCACACACCTGGGGAACGGGTTGAGAGATGGAGCAGGTTGTTTGTGTAAGGACCTGGCTCGATCCAGCTGGAACACAAGAGTGTCATGCTGCCCCGAGTTAGACCCTGGCCAAGATTTGGAAAGGTTGAAAGAATTAGGATTGCTCACCTGGCTTGCTTGGCTCAAATTCTATCTGTATTTGACTGTGGGAATTTGATCTGATCATCCAAAGTCCCAACCACATGTAACTGGTTTAGAATTTGATATTGTCTGCAAAGCACAGCGTCCTCTAGCAGGATTATATAAAAGATTGGATTTGATCAGAAGACTTGAACTCACATGTGAGCATCACCATTTGGAAATTGTACTTAAGTGCCCTTACCCCTTATTCTTCTCCTCAAATGTGAAATAAAGGCATTAAATACGTTGATTTAAGGCAAGTGCCAACGATGTGCCTTGGATATAGTTGATGCTCTGTAGAGGGAATTCATACTATGTTGTGCTGTCCACATCAGCAACCTACATGCCAGTGGCCCAAAAGAGTCTTCTCTGAGCTTCTAGCTGGCTGTAATTTTGAAATTAAAAATAATGTTTTTTATTATGGAAAAGCAGAAAGAATAATATGAATGCCCATGATCCATAAAATAAATTAATTATAATACAACTTTTGGAGTCCTGTGTACCTGTCCTCTGTACCTTGAAAGGCCATTCCTTGTGTTAACACATTTAATCATATGACAGCCAGAGGAAGGTTTTGAGCACAGAATTTAAGCATCTTGTTTAGAATTACCAACAATAGAGTGATGAGTTTAGAGTCAAACCCGGGCAGTCTTGTATCATGGGCTTCATTCATTTGGGTCGAGGAAAAGCAGGTCCCTGCTCAGGTTGGAACCTGCTGGGGTGACCTCATGTGAGTCCTCCAATAGGACATGGACTCAGAGAAAGAAGGGAAGGAATAGTCACTGGGATTTAAAAAAATTATATACCTGTTAAGGTTTTTCCTGCCAGTTTGCGTATATGTCCCGTACAAGGAAGAATATATCTGGGATATTTAATGTGACTTGACTTTTCAGCTGGAGCAATTTGAAATTTTTCCTTCTGGATCAAAATCTGTGGTTCTGGATCATATTTGACCTAGAATGTAGCTGATGTAGTAGTAAAGGGGTGGCATGTGTCTTTTATACAGTTGAATACAGTCTTTATAGTTGTAAATTTTTTATCCTGAAAGATGTTTTTGTTCAAATTTAGATTATTAGTTAAACTATGTTACTGGAATTCTTTTTTTACTACAGATTCAGATATTTAATGCAAATGCAGATCCACTCACTGGTTTCTTCCCTCCCTCCCTCCTTTGATCCCACCCTTCTTCCTTTCTTTCTTTCACTGTTTTAGCAAGAACTAGACTTGGTACCGTCAGTCCTCTGCATCCACAGGTTTCAGAACTGTGGATCCAAAATATATTTTTAAAATTGCCTGTACTGAACACGTGCAGATTTTGTCCTTGTCATATTCCCTAAACAATACAGTATAACAGCTACTTCCATGGCACTTACATTGCATTTGTTATTGTAAGTAATCTAGAGACGATTTAAGGTTCAGGTGGAAATACTGTGCCATTTTATATAAAAGACTTGAGCATCTGCAGATTTTCGTATCCTCGGGGGTTCCTAGAACCAAATCTCCTTGGATACTGAGGGATGAGTATTTTAAATAGTTTGTTAAGACAGTTGGGGCAGGAGTTCTCTCTCCCACTCTTTCATTTGCTCTTTTAAAAACAAAATCTGTTATTTGTCCTCTCCTCCCCCTTATTCTTCTCACCCTTTCTCTGGCCTAAGCTTTTTTCTTTCTTTTTCTTTTTTTGTGGTTAGATCTAACTTACACTCTGCCTGATTTATTTTGGCAATGCAGTTAAAATGGTTTCTTTTTTTCCACTGAAAATGTGTTTTGATTTCTTCTTAGAAGAATAAGCTTTTGTTCTTCTAAGTTAAATAAATCGAATTGCTTTCAGTCTCCAAATGCCACTGCCTTGTCTTCATTGTCACTGGTCTTTTGCTTTTTAAAAATGATACTGCAGTAAGCATTCTATAGTGTGTGTTTCTGAAGTATGTGGTCCTTTTTCAATTTTTTCATTGTATCTTACTGAAAACATTGATTTGGTAGGTTCACATGAAAGTATTTCAAACATTTTTGTTTCCAGTATTCAATTTTTTTGTCCATTTTAATTGGATTATTTGGGTTGTTTTTGCTCTTGAGTTGAGCTTCTTATAAATTCTAGATTTTAACCATTTGTCAGGTATATAATTTGCAAATATTTTCTCCTTTAAGTTGTCTTTTCATTCTGCTGTTTGCTCTGCTGTGCAGAAGCTTTTTAGTTTGATATAATCTCATTTGTCTGGTTTTGTCTTTGTTGCTTATACTTTTGATGTCATATTTAAAATAAACTATGCTCAGACCAACGTCGTGAAGATTTCTCCCTGTTTTCTTCTAGGAGTTTTACAGTTAGTTTTTTATTAAAACAAAAATTAAATAGTAGACTCTTCTTTTTATTTTAAATGGTTTTATTATTGAGACTAATTAATTTTTATTTTATCAAAAGTGTTTTACTTTAGTAAAGTACCTAGGTTTAATTTTTAACTGTGTCACTTAAATACCAATAATTTTAGGCAAGTTGGTTGTCCTGTTAGGCCTCACTTTCCTCCTCTTTAAAATGGGAGTGTTGCTGGACTTAAATGACATGCTACATGTTAAGTTTTTAAATTGGTCCTTGGCATAGAGTTAGTCTCTATTGAATGTTTACTACTATCCAAAATTTTCATGCCATGCTGGGTGGTCTTATTTATTGGGCCATTTCTCAAGCATCAGCTTTTGGCACTATGGTGCACTTTTTACTTCCTAAGAGTGTAAGAGCTTTGGATTCTCAGAACATCTCAGAAATAGGTAGCATTTGCCAAATTCCTTAGGAATGTGCATCACTTTCTTGTTGGTGTTAAGGAGATCTTGGAAATAACCATTTTCTCTTACAAGAGTTGGGATCAAAATTAGGAAAAACGTGATTGAAAGTGTTGCTGACATCCATGGCCCGTCACAAGTGGACTTTCCTGAACTTACACCATCCTGGTTCCTTCTCTGCAGCGAAGAGGCCCCCTTTCTCCCTCTTTTGAGGTCTGTGACAGGGACTGTCATGTAGACTTTTGGGGGCATCCCCTGAGTTTGCAACAGTTTGCAACTATTTTCAGTTTTCTGAACTGATTTTCATCTTTTAACTCTCTAGGCAAAGAAGTGGTGCTGGAAGAATACTAGGTATCAATAGTTTCTTTCTTTCTTCCAGCTCGTATTTTTATTTTTTCCAGGGAAGATACTTGGGCGACGATGGTGCTATAGATTGAACCCAGGGCCTTTGTGCTCAGCTACCCCTTTTTACATTTTTTATTTTGAGACTTAGTCTCAGTACGTTGCCAACTTGTCCAGGGGCTCTAACGAGATTTTCCCTGCCTCAGCCTCTTACAGTGCTAGGATTACAGGCATGTGCCACCACCCCGGTTAGAAAATACATGGTTTTCAGAAATCTCTTTTAAAAGTGCATTTTAAGTTATGCTGCTCAGGATGGCCGTGAACTCCTGAGCCCAAGTGATCCTCCTGCTTCAACTTCTCAAGTAGCTGGGATTATAGGCACATACCACCCTGCCTGGCTAAAGTATGTGTTTGTTAAAAATCAAAAGGATATCAGATTTGATGGAAGTCCCTTAGTTTGTTTCACTGGTCTAAAATAGGGACAATGGAATGTAAGTTAATAGGAAGAAATTGCAGCTAAAATAGGTGTAGATATCACTACCTAGCTCAATTTTCAGTCGCTTAACACATTTCTCGGGGTAAAGCCACCTTTTATTTGATGCCTGTTGTATTCCTGTCAAGAAGCCCTGTTTCCCTGACTCCCCCTGAAGCCCTGTTTCATTAAATCTCTCTGAAGTGGAGAGGTGGATGGAGGCTGTGTTTGTCCAAGGTGTGCTGTGCAAAGAGTAGGAAGGTAGAATAAGCAGATGAAGTGGAAAGATGCACGAAGGACAGCAATTAAAAGCAGTTTTAGGAGTTGTGGATAATAACGTCCCCCTTTTACATGAAGAGCCAGTCTCAGAAATTGAGAACTGAATGGTGAGAGGTCTTGGAGGGAGAGAAATACGTACTTTGGAGCTAACACACTGGGGCTGTCTAGTGTGAGAGAACTTCACTTTCCTAGTGAGGAAATAAATACACACTCCTTTCTCCACAGAGCGCAGGGCCTCAGAGCTGCGATCATGTCAGCCTTGCTGGCACTCACTGTAGGGTGGCTGCCTTTGGGCATCTGTGGGATCATCGGATTCCACTTGGCTTTCAAAGCTCAGCCTGGACCTACCAACAAAGAAAAGCCCAGGTCCTGACGGCTTCACAGCTGAATTCTACAAAAAATTCAAAGACGATCTAATACCATTATTCCTCAAACTCTTTAATGAAATTGAAAAGGAAGCAGTGCTTCCAAAATCATTCCTGGAAGCAAGCATTACCCTAATACTAAAACTAGAAAAGGACTCAACTGAAAAAGAGAACTACAGGCCAATCTCCCTAATGAACATAGATGTGAAAATTCTCAACAAAATTCTCACCAACAGAATACAACAAATTATCAAGAAGATTAACACCATGACCAAGTAGGATTCATCCCAGGGATTCAGGGATGGTTCAACATACGCAAATCAATGCATGTAACACACCACATCAACAAAGTCAAAGACAAAAATCACACGATCATCTCAATAGATGCAGAAAAAGCATTTGACAAAATCCAACACCCATTCATGATAAAAACACTACAGAAATTAGGAATAGATGGTGTATATCTCAATCTGATAAAAGCCATATATGACAAACCAATGGCCAACATTACACTAAATGGCCAGAAACTAGAAGCTTTCACACTAAAATCTG
>PVJO010031753.1:0-13982 GCA_004026905.1 Hystrix cristata
ATACAGTTATAACGGAATGTAATTTCATGACCATTAGCAAGCAAATGGTCCTTATTACTTGTCTTTATTTTCTTGCAATCTACACAGCAATTCAAGCTGAAAACCAATAATTTATCTTGTTTTTTCCCTTGTCCCTCTCCAAACACATTATTGTTCCCCAAGGAGTTTACATATACTCTCGGCTCTCGAACAATTCTTGTACCCAATAGAAATAGAAAGCCAATTAAGAGTGGCAATTTTAGTCCTCCCACCTTGAATAATTTCTCTCTGCAGAATTATCTTTTCTCTTCTTATTGCAATTATGAAGATTATATTTTATTTGACATGAGAAAATTGCAACAGAAATACCCAAGAGCAAATATGAAAGGGAAAAATGATTAAATAGAAAGAATTTGCTAGCTAAAAAAGGATATCCCTGTCAGCTCTAATTCTGATAAGAAAATGCCCTATTGTTGTCGGATGACTTAATGAATATTAACTTCTTGAAAATGATGATATCAAGAAACATTGTATTTTGTGGTGTGTTTTAAAACTCGCTAAGATTTTGGGGGGGTCAGTTTATGTGTTTAATTGCTGATTTGTTGTGATATTTAAGCATCAAATTCTTTAGGGAAGTACATCAGCACTATTTAAGAAAGCATAAAAATTAAGCATTCTTTAAGTGTAGCCACTTCTAAAATGTCATGCTTTTATCACTTTAATATCAAATTTTAAGTTTTCTTATTTGCTTCTATTGGGGGAAGCAGTATCGTCAAAAACACTTTTTGGAGGGTTCTAACATGTTTCCATTTGTTTCTAAGAAATTCTTTGGACTCGAGTACAGATACCATTTCATCTTCATTCAGCTAAGGATACATGGTCATTAATTTTGGTAACAAAGGTAAAATCTACTTTGGACAGGTCTGGAAGACGATTCACACAACTCTCTCTTAATCGATAAGAAATCATACTGGCACTTCAGAAACTTGCCAGAGACTTCAGTATAAGACTGTTATTTGCTCTTTTTTCAAATTCTAATCATCTATTTCACTAATGACATTACTTTGGTTCCTCTGTGGAGCACCCTTGCAAAATATAACTTAAAATACTGTCTACCTGTGCTGAAGATTGATGTAATTTTTTTTTTGTTTGTTTTTGAGACAGGGTCTTGCTATGTAGCTCAGGCTGGCCTTGAACTCACCTATCCTTCTGCCTCAGTCTCTCAAGTCCTGGGATTACAGGCATGTGCCACCACACTAGGCTCTTTGGTTGTGGGAGGTGTTTTTCTTTTCTTTCTTTCTTTTCTTTTTTTTTTGGTAGCAGAGGGTCCTGGGGATCGAACTTAGGGCCTTGCGCTTGCTAAGCAAGCATTCTACCACTGAGCTAAATCCCCAGCCCTGTTTTGTTTTTGAAGATTGATATAATTGGCATAAAAAGAAAATTTCTGCATTTTCAAACTGCTATTCAAAACACTTTCTACATCTGGAAAGAAAATATTAAAATGAGAAGGAGAACAAGGGAGGGGGAGGAGGAAAGGAATGAAGGAGCAAGAGGAAAAAAAGAGACTAGAAGGACAAGAATGGAAACGAAACTTTTGTAAATAAGTTAGGGAAGTGGGGTTGAAGGGAGGGGAGGAGAATGAGAAAAAATGAAGCAAGATATATCATTTACGGGTACAAATTCCCTTCTAAAATGTATTGATAAAATAAAAAAAATTGTTTTTCATTATCTAGTTTAATAGCCTACATATCAGAACTCCCTTCCTCTTTCTTTCTGGAGTTTAGTTAGGAAAAAGTTTATTTATCATGGACTTTTGATGTCATACATCCTCTCAAGTGATGTGTTTATTCTTAAGTCTTTATTTTCTAAGAACTCATTCTCTCATTTAGTCTCCTAGTTATTTTATTCCCATTTAACATTCAGAGCAACTATATATATTTTTAACAAAACACTTTAAACTCATTTGGGAATGTTTCAAGGTATAAGTCATAATGAATAGATGCATCAGAAATATTCGTGACTTAAAATGAAGTAATTTTGGGAGAAGATTTATCGTGACTAGATCTCATCTGTGCAAGCACATCTCAGAGTGTGTACGTCTGCACAGATCATTTATTTTGGGGACTCATTAGACCGAGTGCAGTCTGTAGTTTGAGTTTGCCCAAGGCTTAGTCATTTAGATCTTCATAAGAATAATTTGAAAACTTTTTTTTTGTGGAAAATAAAATATCAACTTGAACATTATTAAATTAGACCCCGGAGGCACAAAAGAGGCTGTAGAGTTCATCTTCTTATTTCTTTTTATTAGTATATATTGCAGAACATAGTGATTATATTCACTTTGGCAAGTTAGTTGCTGTACACGTCACGTGTTAATTCTTTTTACTTTCCCTTCCCCACCCCTTCTTTTCCCCTCCCCCATGTCTTAGTTTGCTTCTTACCTGCAAAGGGTCTATCTGCCTGTTTCCTATTATCTGTCTTTTATTTTGCTGTTTGAATTATTTACACTTTGGCTTTCTCCTATAAGAGAAACTATGTGATAATATTATGTGTTTGATTTATTTCATTTAACACTTTGTCTCAAAGTGCACTCATTTTCCTACAGATGACTCAGGTCTGTCCTTCTTCACGGCAGAGTAGTGCTCCATTGTGTGTAAACACCACATTTTCTTTATCCATTCATCTTTTGATGGACATATAGGATGCTTCCAAGCTTTAGCTATTATGAGTAACACATTTAAATCTTTCAACCAAACTACGAACTTCTGGGTTTTTTTTGTTTTTTGTTTTTTGATTTGAGACAGGGTCTCTCTATGTACTTCAAGCTACCCTTGAACTCACTATGTAGCCCGGGCTGGCCTTAAATTCACAGGGTGATCCTCCTGCCTCAGCCTCCTGAGTGCTAGGATTACAGGTGTGGGCTACCAGCCCTGGCTATACTGTACTTGTTCTAGCCAAAGGTTGATTTTTATTGAAATTAAATGGAGATAATGTGGGTTCTTTCTGTCTTTGATCTAATTAAAATATGACATACTATTATAGAATTCAGAACTAATTCTTGGGTTATTTCAAAAGGTAACCTTTATTGTGGTCCACATTTCAGTTGTCATATGGTTTTAAATTATTCTGCGAGAATTTTTATTGAGTTCAGAGTGATCTATATTGAGATGTGAAGCTGCTCCAGTGTGTGATATCTATTGTCAATATGGTCATTTATTGTCAAGCACAGGAGATATCCTTTTATACTTGTATATTTTCTACAACTAATAGAGAGTAGTTTGAATTCACCATGTCCAAAAAAGACAGTATTAGAGGTTGGGGATTTAGCTCAAGTGATAGAGTACTTGCCTAGCAACTGCAAGACCCTGAGTTTGATTCCCAGTACCAACCCCCTCACCCCCAAAAGACAGTATTAGACAAGAGTGCCTAGAAAAATCTGGATTAAATAGTCTGGAGAATAAAGTGTGACTTTGAAGTTCACAAAGGACTTTTGAATGGACGTGAAAACCAGCAGCTCTGTGCTCACAGTGACGGGAACACAAGGCAGATTTATACTGTGGGGACGCTCAGCAGCCTTGGGGAGAAAATGGCTGATCCCTCATTTCAGATACACACAGATCTAACGTACAGCTGCTCAAACGAAAAATACACAGGAGGGAAATGCCATGATTTCTTGTGGTGACTATCTGAATTGAATAATTCCATACTGAAGTGCTCTAAGATCCTACCGTGTGTGTGTGTGTGTGTGTGTGTGTGTGTGTGCGCGCGTGTGTGTGTGTTTATAAATTTATGTGGCCAAGTCCTTGAGGAATTTGAAAAATTAAGTAGGCACCAAAAAGTGCTTATCTCACACAACTTTATTGCTGATAAAAGCAGATTTGGCAGAGCCAGGTCGAATGGGATTTGAAAACTTGTGCAGCGACTGTGGAAAGAGGAAGAGCGCTGGCTGCCGGGCACACGGAAGTGGGCACCATCTGGCTACCTCTATCACATCAACCCTCCTGGTCGCCCGGCTCTTTGAGATCTGGGAGTAACATAAGGACACAGTCTGGCGGGCAGAATGTCAGGGTGTTTTATTAACCTCACGATGCTCACTAACTTCATGAAAAACCTCATTTTATGGTCAGGTCTCTTCTCCACCCATTAACATAACCTTGAACACATGAAGCTTTGTTGATATTCTACACAGTTCCCAGAAATTGTTTTCTGACATTGTTTTCTGACTCCGTTCACCTTTATAACCTCATCACCTCCCTATCGTGTGGCACCCAGCAAAAGTTAAGTAAATGATCAAACCCACGGAACTCCAGATCTATATAGCTCAGCAGCGCCTTAACCACAGTCCAGCTGAACCCTTTTCTTTTATGGACATGGAAGCTGAGGCACCCAGCCTGGTGAGTTGCCAACTTCACACCAGTAGTTACTAAAGGAGCTGTGGCTTGAGGTTAGATCTGTGGACAAACACTTCATGCTGGCGCGAAGGCGAGAGTATTCTTTGGAGATACAGGCCCACATTCACAGATAAGCTCTCTGGGGCTCCGTGAGGCAGTGAGGCAGCTAATTCTCAAGCGGGTTGCAAAAGTGCACAAAGAGGGGCGAGAAACTGTCAGAGGACCCGGCCCCGCTGGTCTTAGACGATGGTCACGTGTGCTGTGGGTCTGACCACCACTGAATACCGATTCTTTACAGCAGAATTTTGAGTCAGTTCACGCTGGGATTCAACAGTGGATGCCGTAAACATGAGCGTGCAGGTATCGCTTTGATACGCTATAGCTTTTCTTTTGGGTATGTACCCAGGAGTGAGATAGCTGGATTACAGGGCAGATCTATTTACTGCACTATTCACAGTACCAAGAGACAGAATCAACTCAGATTCCCATCAGTGGATGAGTGAACAGGGCAAATGTGGTATGTTTCCACGATCGAATACTACTCAGCCACAAAAAGAAAGACGTCCTGTCACTTGCACAACACAGGTGGCGCTGGAGGACGTTATGTTACGTGACATACATCGGACGCACTGAGACAAATGCCACGTGTTCTCTCTCCTACGTGGACGCTCAAGAAGGTTGGTCTAAAAGTAGAATACTGAGTACTACAGGAAGGGATGAATGGAGAGGAGAGGTGTGGAGCTGTGGCCCGGCAGGTTCCGATATTCCAGGGTTCTTCGCCTCTTTGAACAAAAGATTGAAGGAGGGCAGCAAAAAATAGGTCTAAAGTTTTATTTAAAATTATAAAAGAAGGCAAGGAAAGTTGAGAGAAAAGAAGAAGAGGAAAATTGAGCATAACAATAGAAACAGCAAAAGTATACCGCAGCTAAAGGCGCGGTAGGGGTTACCATGAAGGGATGATAGCCTGGGCGCTGGGTGCACAGACAGTATCGTCCTACAGGAGGGAAAAGCGAGAGCGGTTTCCTTGGCAAGGAAGCGCTTGCTTCCGTGTCACTTCTGTTTATAGAACGGAGTTCCCTTGGAAACTCCGGAGAACTGCCTACAGTCTGCCTGAAAGGGGCCATGCTTGAAATTGGCACCTCCAGCTGAGGACAGGTCCCAGCCACTCCTCCAGGCCACGCCCCCTTGCCAGCCAGCCTTAGCCACGCCTCACTCCTACCTCAGAGGGAGCTGGATAATGGGCACCAAAACACAGTTAGGTAGGCATCAGAAGTTCAGTGTTGCGGTTCATAACTTTTTGTGTTTTTTGAACGACTAACTGGAAGAGTTATGCTCGAAGGGTCCAACATAAAGTAATGATAAGGAGATGAAAACAGTAATTATTCCAATTTGGTCCCTATACATTGTAATCATGTTCGGAATTATCATTACTGTACCACATTAGTATATACAATTAAAATAAGCCAAAATAAAGTCTTATCGGAGATTTTAGCAACTCTCTCATCAAATAAAAGTACTTTACAAAGTACTTTTGATTATGGTGATTTCAAATATCTCCATAAGGATGATAAAGAGATTTTCTTTATCATCATATATGCATTTATAAATGTTTTATAGCTGCGTTTCATACCTAGGAGCCTATAAAACCGTCAAGGCTTAAAATACTAATAGTTGGTAAAGGTGCTTTGGGGGATTTTATTCTGAAATATTTAAAATTTATCTGATGTCACAGGAGGCATTAAACTGCTTCTTCTCATTAACAAAGCTCTTTCTCCACCCTTCTGTTTGCACTGGTTAATTTCTCCTTTTTCTTCTTTAGGAAAAGGTGACCCAGGGCGTTTTCATGCCCCGAGGCTATCTTGAATTGCTCCCCAATCCCAAGGACAACGAAGTGAATCACATCAGAGCCACGTGCTTTAACAGCGACATCGTCCTGATGCCGGAGCTCTGGACCTTCAGAGTGCTGCCCTGGGCGGAGAGAACCGCCCGAGTGATCTGTGACACCTTCACGGTGAGCGGCCAGCCACTGCCCACCTCCCCCAGGTACATCGCCAAGAGGCAGCTGGGACAGCTGCAGGACGCGGGCTTCTCCCTGCTCTCTGCCTTCCTGTATGACTTCTGCATTTTCGGAGTGCCCGAGGTCATCGATTCCAAGGCCGTATCCTTTCCTGCTTCGATGTTACTAGACACTCACGCGCAGCCCTTCATGCAGGAGCTCGTGGATGGCTTGTACCACACCGGGGCCGCCGTGGAGAGCTTTTCCTCTTCCACCAGGCCGGGTCAGATGGAAATCTGTTTCCTGCCCGAATTTGGCATTAATTCGGCTGATAATGCATTTACCCTCCGCACAGGTGTCAAAGAAGTGGCCAGGAAATATAATTACATGGCCAGCTTTTTTGTTGAGACCGGATTCTGCAACTCAGGAATTTTGTCGCACAGTATCTGGGATGTCGGTGGGAAGGAAAACCTGTTCTGCAGCGGCTCTGGAGCCGAGCACCTCTCGGGCACCGGGAAGAAGTGGCTGGCAGGACTCGTGAAGCACGCTGCGGCCCTCAGCTGCCTCTCGGCACCTGCTGTCAGCTGCCGGAAGCGCTACTGCAAAGACAGCAAAGACCTGAAGGCCACCGTGCCCACGACCTGGGGCTACAACGACAACAGCTGTGCTTTCAACATCAAGAGTCATGGGGGCAGGGGCACCCGCATAGAGAACAAGCTGGGCTCTGCCACCGCCAACCCGTACCTGGTGCTGGCGGCCACCGTCGCCGCGGGACTGGATGGGCTGCAGAGTTGCCACGGTGCCCAGGCCGGGGCCGAGGACGGCGCGGGCCTCTGCCAGCCGCCGCCCTCCGAGATCCCGCTGAAGCTTGAAGATGCCCTCGTGGCCCTGGAGGAGGATCAGTGTCTCAGGCAGGCCCTGGGAGAAACGTTCATTCGCTACTTTGTCGCCATGAAGAGGTACGAGCTGGAAAATGAAGAAACGGATGCGGAGAGAAATAAATTCTTAGAATATTTTATTTAGACTAGAACTCCTAACTCTTCCATTTGAGATGTTATTTTGGCTTCAGCAGCTATCAGCACGGAAAGACTGAACGTTCATAATTAACCACAGGTCTACGGACGCTTACCCTCTTCTCTCTGTCCCTGTGGAATACTTGTCAGATGAACTAGTGTTACCGAGAGGGTTCTGGAGACGGATAGGAACAATAAACATTGTGGAGAAGCTGTAATGTGCAGACCCAACAGGCGCCCACCAGCCAACCATCATTTCTTCCGTTTTACACTGACACACACAGTCATGCTCAGTTTTTGGGAAACAAATATATTTGCACAGGAAAAAAGATTTACGCTTTAGAAAGAACAATGACTACAAAAAGGAATCATTTCAAATGTACACACTGCCCGAGAAACAATGTGTTAATGTGAGCTTTCTAATGGAGACCCAGCGAGGATCTGGTCTGCAAGCCTCATTCTGGTCATTCCAAATACATTCGGTTTTGCAAAAGAATGGCATGATCACAAGTCAGCAGGACTTTACACACTTCTCTTTGCATGCTTCTCCACTGGCTCTTGAAAGGTTTCAGGACTTCCAGGGTATGATGTCTTCAAGAATCAAAGCCACAGGAAATAGAATTAGGGCTGGGAATGATGCGATCAGATCTTTAAAGTGACCAAAGTCTCTAAGTAAAGCCTTATATAGAAGTGCCATGCACAGAGGGACGGGAAAGACGGGGCAGGGGACATGCGTGGTAGATGGGCTTCTCCTCTTGGCTTCCTTCTCTGAAGCCAGACATCCCTCTAAATGACTCATTCTCTGCCATGTGCTCCCTGGGCCACTTGTGTAGACTAAATTCGTACTTACATTACTAATTCTGTTGCTTACAGAGGTTCAGGTTTCTCCAGAGAATATTAAATATTCTAGGTCTTTGTTTGAATGCGATAAAGTTGCAACTATTACTAAAGTTTAGCATCTTTAGGGAACAAGTCAAAAATCTGCTTGCTAGCAAATGAAAACACTGATGTACAGCTTAGGGTCAAATGGGAGAGTTTATGTTCAATTAAAACTGACTGTGGTCTCAATTCAGGCTGCAAACACACAAGCTGAGCCCTAGAACTGGTTTGCTTCCTCCTATGGCAATTCTTAGCATTTAGTAGCTTATATCAGGAAAGTTAGTCTGTCCTTCACTAATTGCTCATACCTTTTCTCCTTTGAGCAGAAGTGTGCTTGGAAATAAAAGAATAAAGTTCTTGAGTGGCTTAAGGGGTGAAGAGAAAGGTAGCATTGGTTGGGCAGGGAAGGAAGGAATCTGCCCTGTATCATGTAAAAATGAAATCCCAGAGTCCCCAGAGGGGAGACAAGGAGGAACATCATGGCAGCTGTTCGTGTCAGCCAATCTTCATTCCTCCTCTGCTCCCTGTCACAAAGCTGTGGTGTGTCAGCGGGAGAGACACTGTAAAACAGAAATCACGTTTCCGAGCCTCAGTGTGGTTGAAGGTGGTCACGGTGTTGGGCGAGGCCCAGGCCGTGTCAGGGGAACATGGTGCGGGAGCTCTAGGTGCTGCCTGGAGGACAGATAGGCGCCTTCCCTCCTCTTTCTTGTCCTCACCCTTCTGCCTGACTAGCTTCGAAGAGGATGCAGCCAGGAGATTCCCGCCAGAGGGTGGAAACTTTGCTTTGTGTAGCCAAGTTTGATTTGTCTACATCCATTTTTACTCAAAAGAGAGAAAAACAAACTTCTGCGTCTTTTATGACACAGTGATGGGCTCTTTGTTGCAACAAAACACATTCTGTCTTGCTTGTGTGTGTGCACAAGTGTACATATGTAAGAGTGTGTGAATGTGTGTGTGTGCGCACACGTGGGATGTTTGCGGGGTATGGGGATGAAGAATAAAAACATAAGAACCAGTGAAAGACTTTCTGTAATGTTTCTACTTCTAGAGAGGAAAATCTGAGCTCCCCAGAGGGATCCACTCATGCAAAAAATTGTATTCTCTCTCACCCTAATAGAGCTGTACAGAGCCTTCCATAGTTCACCAGCCTTCATGAAATGTGTCTAGTGCTTTGGCTTGGTTTTACCACAATGAGTAAACTGTACCATAAAAACTCTGCTAATCATAGTGTTTGCAGCCTTTATTTCTTTTTCCTTATGCACTGTGACAGGTAACCTTAATTGTGTTGACTTGATTGCTTAAAAAAGCCCAGGGGATCAATAAAGTACATTTCTGGGTGTGTCTGTTGCATTGTGGAGGCAGGGCCTTGGGTACTGTATATGAGTCCTGGCCTCTTCCTCTCTGGCTCTGTTCCTCTGCTCTGCTTCCCAGCTTTCATAAGCAAGTAGCTTTCCTCAGCCAAGCCCCTTGGCCATGATGTTTCTGTCTCAGGTCCAGCTGACCATGGACTGAATCCTCTAGAACCATGAGCCAAATTAAATCACTCCTCCTCTAAGTTGGGGGTGGGTCAGGTATTGCATCCCAGTAACAGGAAACCTAACTAACACACATATTATTAGAATGATTTAAAAAAACACAATACCCAGGATGCCAATGCAAGGGAATTACATAAATGGGGAAATTATCGTCAGTGGTAAGTGTACAGTAGTGGGTCAGCAGAAAATATTCAGCCATGTAATACAAATCACTTTACAGATTTCAGTTACTGTACGTGTGTGCTGATAGATATTCTTAATCTTTAAACCAAAGTATTGGCCAAGAGTGTTTGGGAATAAGGAGCAATTGCAACAGGTAAATGTTAAAGTTCAGTTACCTGTTTTTCTGCTTCTTTTATCCAGTCCCTGTTTTCCTATAGCTGAGGGGACTGTAGCTGATGCTGTCTGCTTGGTCTAAGTGAAGAGGGCCAGTTCGTTCAGCAGCGTTTATTGAACACTTTTTGTGTGTTGTCTTCTGTTATTGCTCCAGGGGAACCCGAGACAAAGATGAAAAGCAGACAATGAAAAGTTTTAGATCCGTGTATGCTAAAAGGAACAAAAAATAGTTTTTTCGTAGGCCTGATGCTGAAAAAACTATTTTATGGGCCTGAAAAGGGTGCTTTTTGAATCTCTTCACAGAAATTACTTTCTTATTTTCATTTACCATAATCGTTCTAATCAAAGCTTAAGGGAAAATGTGATTACTGAATTTAAAGTTGGTTATTAAATGAGTATACATAGGAAATATAAATGAAAAACGATAACATTTTAAGACTAAAAACTAAAACGTTAGTGTCATCATAAGAAGTTGCTATTCTCAAGGACACTTTATAATCTGAAATTTCATTTTATAGTATCCGGATAACAATGAAGCTCAAAATGATGATTGTGAAGGCAATGAAAGATCTGAAAACTTTAAAATGAATAAAAATTGAAACATGCAGTTACCTCTGACCTTATCAGCGGCACACGGCTGCCTACCGACCACACTCCAGGTGGCTGTGTTACAGCAGACGGACCGCTGCGTCTGTGATATAGGTGTCATCGGACAATATCACTCCTCTCAGGCTTCCTGTGCAGGCGTTAGACTTTTACCTGTAAACATGGCCTGCCTGTACAATGCTTCCCACAGTGCACCTGTTCTTGTATCCCTTACAACTAGTATACATTACTTTTCCTAGTTAGGATGTTAGTTTCAAGAATGAAGGGTATATATCTTACATTTGTCATTATATTTCTTATTCCTTTGCAGGTGTTTAGAATTTATGTTCAGCGAATCAGTCAAGGCATAAGGTAGAAGCCTCACAGGAGTGCTGTGCTTGTAGAGTATAACACCACACACCGTGTCCCCAGAGAGTGAGAAACAGAGATGGGCACCGTTGTGGGAATCGATGGTTTGTGGTTTTTATTGGCCCTAATATTTCTGCTGTTAGATGAACTTCTTCAAGTTCTCTGTTTCTGTAAGCTCTTGAGGAAACACAACTGAGTAGCTCGATGGGATCATAGAAAAGAGGGCAGAGCAGAGTGGTCAAGGGTGTTGGCCTTTCAGCTGCGTGGAGCCTTCCAAGGGCTTTCTTGGGTGTGGAATTTCTCCTCTCCGGACTTCCGAAGGAGAAGGGGGAAACTCACTTTTCTGTTGAAGACAAGGTGTAAGAGTCTGCCAATCAGACGCAGTAAAAGGAGGAGACAGAGACAGAGAGGGCAAAAACACAGCCTCCACTTCCAGTCTGGGAGAGCTCGAGGGAGATAGCAACCTGGGCGAACGGGGCCAGCAGCTTGGGGCAGGGCTGCCGGTGCTGCCTGGTGGTGCTGGCCGCAGGGTCTCTCTGGAGCAGTCAGACACAGCTTCCAGACCTGAATTTCTGACCCTCTTAGATTCTACGAATCACCTAATATCTTTTGAAGATTTCCTTTTGACTTAAGCTCGAATTTGCAAAGAGAAGCCTGACTAAAAAACACTATTCTCGAAGATGCAAAGAGCAAGAAAACAGTGAAAAGAAGGGAGAAAGAAAGGCAAAGAGTGCTCTTTCATTAGAAAACTAGGAAAAAAATTATGCTTATTTTAAATTTAGATGGAACCAAGGTTTATTAAGCTCCTTAAATGGAGACTATATCATGTGAGCACTTTCTAATTTATTGCTTTATTGATGATCTTTACAATTTTACAAGCAAGGTGTGTATGCTGTATTGTAAGTTAGAGATTTAAGATGCAGAGAAGCAAAAGGCTGAAAGAGCTGGGAATCAAATTCAGGTTTCCATACTTGGTTTGAGTCTCCTGGTCTCTGGGCTGTTCCAAAATGCAATTAGTTACACAGTCCCGGGGGCGTACAACACTGAAAATTATCCTACATGTTATAATTTTAAGCTCCTGGGTACCAAATACAGGGAAAATAATTGAACATTTCCTTTTTGTTAATATGCTGTTCAACTGAAAGTACTTTCACTGAGCTTTAGTCAATATGACCATGAACAATTCTCAGCCACACAGAGGTGGAACTGTTCAGGTATGATGCTACCTGCCTGCTATCCAGGCCGGAGCATCTCCTACACGCAGGCCGGAGGATCTCCTACACCTAGGCCGGAGGATCTCCTACACGCAGGCCGGAGGATCTCCTACACGCAGGCCAGAGGATCTCCTACACGCAGGCCGGAGGATCTACACGCAGGCCGGAGGATCTACACGCAGGCCGGAGGATCTCCTACTAAAGGAAGATACTTGCACACCGCCACTTCAGAACGGTCTAGGAGAAGCAAAACTGTCTAAGAATAGTAATTCAAGCCTTCAGTAGTTTTACATTTTTTGAAGTAAAAATGCCTGTTGACATAGCCGATTGTACTAAGAATCTGAACTGGTGCCATTTAAATTATTTTGTTCCATCTTCAGTAATGGTCTTTGACAAACACTCAGCCCTCATTGACAGCACAGAGGATCTGGTACTTCTCTCCGGCTTCTTAAGGAATAATAGATAAGCAAACACATTGAGTTTTGAAAATAACCAACCTGCTGGAAGGGGAAAGGTGTAAGTTAAAGGGGAAAAAAATCAGCTGAGAACCTGCCCTACAACGAAATGACAGAAATTCTCCCTTCCTAAATTGGGTTTTTTCAGCTAATCATATTACTTTTACGTAGAAAGGAAAGTAAATTAATTTATGAGACTACAGATTTAATTTTTATAGAACTGCTAATGTAAGATTCATTTAAAGCTAATGGCTAGCTGTTTATTAGTTATGTACAAAAGGCTTGCAGAATGAGTGCCACGTCGCAGAGAACCTTTGAAATATAAGCTAGAGGGCAGCAACG
The DNA here is from genome assembly GCA_004026905.1 of Hystrix cristata. Taxonomy (NCBI): domain Eukaryota; kingdom Metazoa; phylum Chordata; class Mammalia; order Rodentia; family Hystricidae; genus Hystrix; species Hystrix cristata. The sequence goes on from PVJO010031753.1 coordinate 13,095, forward strand.
CACCATTAAAGGCCTCAGAACGGCGGCTACGCGGTCTCCGCAAAGCCTGATATTAACTGTGAAAGTAACCAGATCCTCAATGAATGAAAATTGAAAAAATGTATTAAGGGTACTAACAGCATAAAGACATTTCCAATCACATGACTTGTATTTGCATATATTTCCGTTAACAGGTATTAAACACGAGCTCACTATCAGAGGGAAGAGGAGGCAGGTGCATCGAATGATATTGTATTTCTGATACTGAAGGGTGTATTCAGGAGACATTAGAAATATGAAACCATGGAAACATTAGCTGCATTGTGTGATGCCTGAAATGATTCCAGGATTCTTAAATTCTGAATGGCCCTAAGCTGGATTTGGAATAATAAATAGGTCTGAAAAGGACTAAGAGAAGGTTTTTTCACCACCAAAGTGTTTTAAAAAAATATTTTAAAATGTTTACTATGTAATAACTTGTAAAAATAATGATAGGAAAACATAACTATAATTTGTTATGCATTTGAAGGTTCATTTAAATCAATCATTATAAGAGCATCTAAAACATCTACAAATTAAACAAAGTAGATCAAGTTTCAATTTTCTCTCTGCTCACTAGAAAACTTATATATCAACTTACTTTACATGTAATAAATAGAAATTATGAAACTCATCAAGGTGAAAGGGAGTGTTCGGCATTAAATTGTTTCTGAAGCTAGACACTAAGCATTTCTAGTCCCTTTATTAAGCAGTCGTTTTCGAGAGCTACGTGTGAGTCTGTTGTGAAGGGTGCCCCGCCCCACGGAGAGGACACGCGGCCCTCCACGTCTGTGGACACAGGTCGGCGGAGTGGACACCAGCGCCAAGAGCCGGGCGACCCCGGAGCAAAGGGGGCGGCCGGGCTGCAGC
>PVJO010031754.1:0-13986 GCA_004026905.1 Hystrix cristata
TCCCTCTAATTATGAAGCATCCTTATTTTATCCTCACATGATTTATGTGATATTTTCCAAACAGAATTCAACATTAATCATAGATTTGTGTGTGTGTGTGTGTGTGTGTGTGTGTGTGTGTGTGTGTGTGTGTGTTTGTCAGGGATTGAACTAAAAGACTTGTGCTTACTAGGCAAGCACTCTAACAACTGAGCTAAATCCTCACCCCAGATTTTTTAAAATTTAATGATGAGAAGTAACCCTAAACTTGAGACATTCCACTAAAACTTCCAAAAGATAAATACTCTCCTAGTACCAAATACCATTACGGGGCTTTTAGGGTACTTGATTTTTTGCATGTTTACAAGGAGATTTGATAGTTTTAAAATGCCTGTTTTTTTTTTTTTTTTAATCCAAAGAATGTGTATCCAGTAATACAAAGGAAATATGTTATATGTAAACTGCTTAAACTTCCACCCTGTTCTCTGTCCTCAGTGAATATCTACATATTTCATATTGCTAAAATTCATTACTCTTTTCTATCTTAAACTCTTTTGCCATATTTCTGCAAAGATTAATTTTCCTAATATCACGGCAATAAATTGGATTTGCCTCATGTGATTTTTTTAATTTTATGAAAAAACAAAATAAAATTTTATAATCAAGTAATGAGAATAACAATAGTTATCACACTATGTTTTTAACAATTTCCTTTAAAAAAATTAATACATATGATATTCCTTCAGAAATGCTTTAGCATTTTTTGATTGCTGTACTTCCTATTTCTCTGTCAATTACATTAATATGAACTTTATGATATGTGTTGATATTATTAAATTTATAATTTTATAAGGCTAAATTTACTCCCTTCTCTTGACATTTTGTAAAGGTCTCTCATTAAATAATGACTTCATTTTAGGTAATAACATATTTTCTAGTTTTGAGAAATTATTATTTTCATAAGTCCAACTGTTATTTACTTCTATAAATGCATTTTCAAACCCTTTATTCATCTAATAATCTTATCCCAGTGTATTTTCCCCATATGTCTTACATTCCCACAGACTGGGCTGGAGCCCAAAGAATATACTTTTCTCAGTTCTTGAAAACATTTTATTTTCAGACATAACAATATCTCAGTGATCACAGAAAAAGTTTCAGAGATTTACATTCCAGTGTTACCATGTTACATTAAGTAGACCTTCTATACTAAGCGGGTACTAGTTATCTTTTTCTGTTCAAACCTAGTGAGTTGAATCATAGGGAAGAAAAATACCTTTTTATCTGTGATATCCAGGCTATTGCAAAACAATGATAATATGCTCCATTGTGATTTTCCCACTATTACTTATGTCTAATATGGTATTCAAGCAATTGAACTTCCTTTGTCTCTTTAAGCCACATAGTCAACAGCCTTATAAAAGTATCAGTGTCCTGGTACCTTACTATTTTTCTTTGTGATGAATAAGACTTTCCCACCATTGCTAATAGATCCACTGAAATTATTAAAGTAAGTTATATAATTGGAAATTTGTTTTCTCTTAAGATCAGTTTCCAGCCATCAACACTCTCTTGGAAGAAGACATTTCTTTGTGTCCTGTTTTGTTTAGCAAAATTCTTTCTTGTCATGCTGGCAACCTTTTGGAAACCTTACTCAGAATCTCAAGTAGAACTGCTAAAACAACTACAGAGGATTTGGAGCAATGGGACCAGGGCTGATCGAGTCTCCACATACATTGTCGCAATGATTAAAGAACAAGAGTTCAGTAATTCTTCAGTGGCTATAAGATGGGCTGAATTTTCTCATTGGTCATAATGATATCAAGAAGAATAACTGAAGAATATAGTTTTCTTGTCCTAACCTACTCCTATGGAAATTGCATAGCTGTTGTCTGCCCTGGAATATTAATCATTTTACGAGTGTGTTTTCTATTTTTTATATCTCCTACTACTACTTATTTTTTCTTCCCCCTTAACTGTTGACTTTTAAGCTCAACAGTTACATTATTTACCCAGAATTCTGGTAAAAAGTGCAGTTTTACTAATACTTTTCACTTTCCCTATCTAGAGGCTAATGAAGGATTTAACAACTATAAAATAAAGGAAATTCCCATTGCTTGGTCATGGAGCTGACTTTTATAATTAAACCACAAAGAGCCAATTTTTGACTTGTTCTAAAATACTTTTAGAAATATTTCAATTACATTAAAATCAATTATTAGATATTCTTTAGACCCACAAAAATTCAAATTATATCTGGCAGCCTTTGATAAGCAAGTAAAAAATTGTTATTTTTAAAGAGAGACTTGATTAGCTGTAATCTCCCTCATTTCTCATTCTATATTCTAAGGTACCATTCTTTGAAAATACTACTTTATGTTCTTTCTTGCTCAACCTTAGGAAATGTTCATTTAAATAATGAAGCTAATTCAGAAAGCCTATTCATTTACCTTTTTTTCAGTAACAATTGTTTTAATTGCCTATTGACTAGAATATTTCTGAGAGTAATATGCACTCTGATGTGTTCACTAAGTGTATATTTTCTTGACTATATATTGAAAACAAAAAGATGTAGTTGAGTAGAGGAAATATACCCATGTAGGTCACATAGGATTTGTTTTTCCAAATCTTTTATCCGATGTTTCATCAGTACATGCTTAATAAAGCTGACTTTAGAATCAGAGCACCTCATAAGCTGTGTAGCCCTTATGTCTACTTGCAGAGGTCACAAGTATGTGTTATATCTGTCCTGATCCCTACAGACTTTCAGGCATAGACATTTTCGAACAATTTCTTCTATTTTTGTATTCAGTGAGTTTCTGGATACACTCATAACTTGTTGGATACTAGAATATTTTCTGTCTCCCATCCATCAGTGATTAGTATGATGACCCCTCGCAACATGTCCTTTCATTGCAAGAAGCTAAATAGTTATCTCCAGTGTGACTATGGCAGGGCCTTAGCAATCTATTTCCCCAGTGGGCCATCACCTGTTTTGTTTTGTTGTGTGTTTTGGGGTATAAGTTTTGTCACCACAGAATAGGACAAATTCACTTTAAGTCTTCCTTTATATTTGCCTGACCACAGAGGAAAACTATGGCCCAAAAATCCATGAATATCCAAGAATTTATCTGATTGTGGGCACATACGTTCTCTCTTGTTGCTAAATGGATAGCTCTAAACAGCCAGTATTCAAAATCGCTTACTCCTGCTTCAACCACAGTTTTATAATCTGCCGAAATATTTCTGCTGTTTGCCAAATAGCAAGAGAGCCCTCAATCCAGGAAATCTCAAGAGGGATCAAAGCAGCCCTGTATGTTTGAGACAGGAGAAAATAAAAGGATTTATGCTCCACAGTGATGAGACAAGAGATTATTAGGAGATTCCACCTTCTGGTTTGGGCCAATGAAATGAGTTGCTAGTGAATATGTGTATGTGGCAGACTCATCCTTAACTTTTCCCTCTTGATGTGTTCCTTAAAATAACCCTTCTTCATAAGTGAGCTTCACTGTGTGGCTTTTTCCTTACTGAACTATCTCTCTGTCATTAGCCAAAACATGATCCATTTTCTGACTTCAGTATTAGCTAACACTCTTCCATAGGGAAAGAATTTTTGGTGAATATTAGCCGTTGCCTTTCACATAAGCCTTAACCATCAGCTTTTGATATAAACCTCTGGGACCCAAAGCTCAAGAGGTGAGTAGACATGATTTAGTTCTGCCAAAGCTGCAATCTGTGTATGTTTTGTTCGCAGCTATTTCTAGTATCACTGACTAGTTGGATCATAAGAGGCTCTGAAGATTCTTGTGTCACCGCCTTCTGAAAATATTTTAATGGTTATTCCTGCTTAGGGCTTCACTCAAATTCATATTTCATTTTATGAATAAGAATTGTGCTTGGTGACCAAGAAATATTGTCTAAAAGGGAGTCAGTAGAAACAAATCTGTCATTGAAATCATTCCTTTAAGCCTAGGAGTGATATATTGCTTAACTCCCAGAATTCTATAATGCTTAATGTTTTCCATCAAAGAGGACTAAGACAATCCAAAGTTTTCCATTAAATATGATTGAATGGCAAATATAGTAAAATGCTCCTGTAAAAAGAATGAAGAGTGTATGCCCCCTTCATATATAACAATACCCATTAAGATTATGCATGAGGTGAAAGTCACAGAACCATTGAAACATCCTATTAATCTTTCTTTGCAAATTCCAGAATACAGCACAATACAGCCCCACTAACATTAATTTTAGAAAATGTATCCCTGCTGATATTTCTCTGAAATTTTTAACTCATTAACACAATACCTTCAGGATTCAGTAGTCATTTGTTCTTGACCTACAGCTCCCTTCACAGATTTTAGGCAATCAGTGGTCTTTTGTTACTTGGTGAGTAAGTACCACGATTTTTCATGTTGCTGGAGAATTATATAGAGGCCTACTAGCTACTTGTTTTCTTTTAGAAGTGAGACTTGTAGCAGAGAGGCTAACAACCTTTAGAAAATACAGTATTTTGTTATGGTCTCTGATTTTCTTCGCCCTTCAATCAACTTAGCGTCTACATTTGGATTTGAAGCCTTTTTACTGTTAAATACAGTTGGTGGTATTTAAACCATTATTGCTTCATACTTTTCTCATGCACTAATAACACAGATGACCTGACATCCTGCCATCAAATTTTCACCACACTTACTGTATCTCTCTTCCTTTATTTTTCAAGAGACATTAGTCATGCTGACCTGTGGGTTTCTGTACAGTCTTTGCAGACAGCACCAATCCGAGTGAATGCAAAGAGCTTACACTTAAGATTTAAATGAATCGGAGATCTTACTCAGTTATCAAGCTTCATGATTAATTTCATTCAATCAATCAAGAGTCACCGATGAACCAGGGAAAGGTCATGACATTTAGTGTCGGGCACCAGGTATTCTTTGTTGCTCTGAGTGCTCTCAGCAGCCCCGATCAAAAGATAATTTTCTGCTATGTGTGACCATCTCTCTTGCACAGCTATATGCATTGAATATATCAAATTTTGATATTTTTTACCCAATTCATTGTGACATTTATGTGACACTATACAGAAAGACTCTTTCCATTAATGATCCTACCTATGAAATTTGAGACTAACAATCCTAAACCACAAATCTCCTATAAAAGACTTCCTTGGGTCAAGATTCCCTTCCCAGTTTGCTGTTAGTTTGTTACATAATCTATTTACATGGAGTCGCCTACTGTCTGCTTTTCCGGAAAATATTCTCCAAATAAGAGGAAAGAATAGAGAGAGCGCTAGGTACTCAGCTGCTTCCATTTCATCACAAATGACAAGTTTTTGTTTTTTTTTATGTGACTCATCTCCTTCTGCTACTAGATTTTCAGTATTAACATGGACACTTTTTAATTGGTAGTTTTGAGTTATCTCCTAGCGCAGTAACTAAAAATAACTAAAATAATTAACAATACATTAAAATGTGATGACTGTATTTTTAATATAGATTAGAAAATTAGTCTAACTGGTTACTAAACTTAATTGTCAGACAAGTTGAAATACTGATGAAAAGTGAGTTATAAAAAGTTTGAATGAGATACATTAATTGCTATAATAAGTGATCAAAGGAAATAAAAAATATAACCACAAATCAATTTTTAAAATAAACATAAATATGTGGATCTATATCAATTAGGAAATTTTTTCTGAAAGTGTTGATAAATTATTCACTTATTGAAAAACTAACTAATCTCTAAATTTTGACACAGTACATTTGAAACCACATTTGTTTGTGATCCTGCAATGACCATTCTGTATTAGCCATGTAACTGATATGACTGAGAAAAAAAGAGATTGGGGAAAATAGAACCAAAATAGCAGAATTGGGTTTCTGGTTTAGGATGGCAACTGGAGGAAAGTTATACAATTTCTAATTAAATTTGCTAGAAATGAGAGTAAATATGTAGAGACCCAGATATTTTTCAAATTTTCTCTATTTTAAGGTACAAGTCCTAAAATCCACAAGGATCTAAATTAGGGAGAGTGTTGTAAGGGGACCTCAGATCCTCTTCAGAGATGAGGTCTCACTCGGAGTCCTACTGATAGTTTATTCCAAAATGTTAGTTTTGCTACTATCTTAATTTCATTTTTGTTTTATTAGTATTTTGTTTTAAGATTGAGCACTGTATTTGTGAATATATGGTTAAATTAAGTTTCTTTCCAGGATCAAAAATGGAACTAAAGTATACATTCTTTGAAGCACAAATAAACAAAAACACAGCAAAGGAAAAACTGATATTAAAATATTAAAATTTACTATTATGAAAGTATAAAATTACTGTGAAGAAATAATAAGTTCTTTTAAGAGTAAGTAAATTTTGAACAGTCATTTGATTTTCCTCAAGAGATAACTATTTCTGTGAGGAAAAAAAATCAAGGAATAAATAAATAAGATAAAAAAAAGGTAGAGAATAAAAATCAGTGAGATAAAGCAGGATTCCAAGGAAACTGAAAATATGATTATACTTGAGGAAGTCAAGAGTAGCAATTACAGAGAGAGAGAGAGATAAAAAATAAACAGAATTAAAGTCATTAATTAGTGAGTGAATACAAATGTCCCATAATATGGAATAAAAATTATTATGAGCAAAGCACAAATAACGGAAATTTTTTTTAGATATGATACAAGGATAATGATGAGAGAATATAATTATTGTGACTAGGACAAATAAAAATACAATAATAGTCAAATTTAATAAACAGATTTTAATAAAACTAACAAAAGAGTCTTAATCACATTCTAATTTATTAAATGCATGTTATGTGTTAGGAACTGAGCTAAGATTTTGAAAACATTATCTCATTAAACTTTAAATGGCATTGTGAGTTAATTAGTATAACCTGATTGTCGCTTGAATGAGACTTAATTATCTTTTGGAAACTAACATTTTAGAGAATATGCGTTGTACACTGTGGAAAAATCTATCCTCATCCATCACTCACACACCTCTGAAAATGCAGTACTGACTCTGCATCTATGTTTGTTTATTTGTTTGTTTGTTTGTTTTTGGTTTTTGGTATTTTTGGTGCTGGGAATCAAACTCAGGGTCTTGCACTTGCTAGGCAAGCACTCTAACCCCTGTGCTAAATTCCCAGCCCCTGTGGATGTTTTTCTTTTGAAAGAGTTTTAGCCTCCTGAAATTTGTGCCGAGTATAATCCTAAATTTGGATTGATTCCACCTGTACCTGCCTACTCTGCCTTCTCTTATGAAACTTCCATAACTCAGGCTCTTCATTATGGTGATGGTTGCTTGGTATATGTGCCCAGACTACCAAAAACCAACCATTCGGCACACTCATTAAGGAGAGTTGAAAGATTAAGGATTTTTGTGCACTTCTTGTATTTGTGCATTTGTTTGTTTTCTTTTTGGATGCTATCTGAGGAAAATGTGATGCTAGTATTGACAAAAAGATAACTTCATCCTACCCATGGGCCTCTGCTGAGTTAGTCTTATCCCATGTATCTGAAAGAATAAATGATATATCCTCTAAACTTGTATTTTCCATCACTCTATAATTTACACCTCTATCAGGGACTTCTAGATATGAGGAGTGCATCCTTTGTTTTGAAATTGCTGAGAACGAAATAGGAAAGAAATGTTAAATCTTGGTCAGATTATCAAGCAAGCAGATCTATCCAAATTATTTGCTACTAGAGTAGCTTTAGCGCTAGTTTCCGGAGAGGTCATTTGTATCCCTCTGGCTTTGCTGGCAAAGGAGACTGTGTAACTGATTGAACCAAGCATAAGCCATCAATCTAGAGCACCTTAAATACTATAAACAAACTGATTCAGGGTGCTATCAGGGTAGATTCGAGTTTTAAACTACCACTCTAAATCACTGGCTTGCTTGTCTCATCTACTCTTAAATAAAAGGAAATACAGACTTACATGAATCTGGAAATAAGAACAGATCTCCCATCACCCAGGTCTAAAACTACTGTCATACGTGAGTTTATGACCATAAAATCATTCTTAAAATATGCAATAATTTAGGTATTTTTTTTCTGTTCCCATTATCCACTGACAACTACACAGACATATAATATTACATCCTTTTTGAATGACTTGGAGTTACAGTAATTCTTTCTTATGTTGTTCCTAAGAATTTGCCCAGGGATATTGAACCCGCTGAAAGTTTTGGGTGTTTGAAACAAAAAAAAAAAAAAAAAAAGAAAGAAAAAAAAGAAAAACTACTCTAATTTCTTTCCTTAACTGTGATGGGTCACAGACTGGTTTTCATTCTCTGTGACAAAATGACAGGGAGCAGTGCATGGAGAAGTTCGTAAGTTATTTCCAGGACAGAGAACTCCTGAAGTGTGGACCCCAAGATGTCATTCGGAAAACACATCAAAAAGCAGCAGAGATTTCTCTACACTTTGAAAGAGTTTGGACTTCACCTCCTATAGAAAGTTATGCCCAGCTGAGTAAAGAGCTCGGATGACATAACCAAAGTTGTCAGTATAGACAGCGCCAAAGACAACCTGCATTCACCTCATGGAACACCTGTATCTTCTCAGAATTGGGTGGAGTTTATCTCACCATTGTTTGTATTTAGCAAGAGCGATGCTAGAAAATGTATTATGTGACATTAATGTGTATTTAAAATTGAATAATTTTGGATTGTATGAAGCTCTCTGAAAGTAAACTAGCATAAGACATATTTTTTATCTGTGTCAGTGGTTAAATAAAAGATATTTTTTTCATTGCATGATTATTTATTAAGCACATACTCTGTGCTAAGCACAATATCGGTTTTCAGAAACCACATTATTAGATCTATTTCAACCTGGGTAAGCTCAGTTTATTTCTGTAGTGCAGTCAGCATCAATACAAGAAAAAAAAATCAGAGATAGTGAACATAGAAGAATCATAAAACCGTCAGCTGTGCAAGAAGTCATAACTATGCTAAACAACAAAAGCCTCAAAGTGTATATCTTCTTATGAATGAATTTCAGTTTGATTAATATAATTTCTTGTCAGTGACTATTGTAGCTTTCTAAAAACATTTGTTTATACTAATGTCATGTATTCACCTTCCTGGTTTTTCAAAGTTTTTTTTTTTTTTTTTAGCTCTATAATATGTACTCCATCAATTTTGCATATGATGTGAATTATAGATGATGTTTCATAATTTCTTAAAAGATGGATATTAAATTCCTTCTGCCTAATCAAACTATGGTCTCTTTTGTAGGGGGAGGTGCTGGGGATCTAATTTAAAGCCTTGTGCTTGCTAGGCAAGCACTCAAACCACTGAGCTAAATCCTCGATCCCTAGGACTTATTTTTGATGATATTCCACTGACACCTTTTCCTGTGCACAAGTGACAGTGTACTTGTAGGCTTATTTCTGGATTTTTTATTTTGATTTTTTATTAGTGCATTTTTGAAGTGCATAATGAATATATTCAGTGTGATAGTTGGTACATGTACATAACACACCTTAATTCTGTTTACCCCGCCCTCTCCCTGCATCTCTCAATCCCCTTCCTATTTAAAAACAATACCTCTCACTATTTCCTGTTGTCCATCTTTTATTTGCTCCTTAATTTACTTATAATTTAAAATGTTTGTTGGATAAGAGAAACTATAAAATATTTAAGCCCGTGTTTCTGATTTATTTTACTTAATGTTAGGGTATCATGATGCATCTGTTTTCCTATGTCTCAAAGTTATTCTTCATAGCACAATAGTACTCCACATATAAATATGTATAAATATCATATTTTCTTCACTCATTCATGTGTTGATGGATATGTAGGGCTACTTCCATAATTTAGCTATACTGAATTTTACTGCTGTGAACATAGGTATGCATATAACACTATCATACAGTGTTTTTAACTCTTACAGGAGGGTACCTTGAAGGGGAGTAGCCACGTGGAATGTAATTTCTATTTTAAGTTTTTTGAGAAATCTCCATACTGATTTATATAGTGGTTGTACTAGTTTATACTCCTACTAATAACGTAGAAGAGTTTCCTTTTTGCTGCAGCCTCACCAGCATTTATTATTATTTGATTTATGATGATGGCCTTCTTTTTGGAGTAAGATGGTATTTCAGTGTTGTTTCAATTTGCATTTATCTAATAGCCAGTGCTGCGGAGCATTTTTAATGTATTTATTGACCATTTGTACTTTGTCTGAGAAGTATCTGTTCATTTCAGTTGCCCATTTTTTGATAAGGTCTTATACACTGAGTTGTCTAATTGTTTGGGGTTCTTTTTATGTTCTAGATGTCAATTCTCTGACTGAGGTGCAGCGGGCAATTGATTTTTTCCCATTCTGTGGGATGTCTCTTCACTCTTTTGGTTGTGCAAAAACTTCTTAATCTGATAGCATCCCATTTGTTGATTTTTGATATTATTTCTTGTGCAATTGCAGTTGTTAAGAAAATGTTTCCTTATGTCTATGTCCTCAAGAGTTTTACCTATCTTGTCTTTCAGTAGATTGTTTCTGTTTTAACATTTGGATAGTTGTACCATTTTGAGTTTATTTTAGTATATGGTGACAGATATGAGTCTAAATTCAAACTTCTGCATGCATATTTTTCTTTCTGTACAAAAATTAATATGTCGTTGTCCCCATTATTATAATTTCAAGATTTGAAGTATATTAGTGTAAATTCTCCTACCGTGTTCTTCAAAATTATCTGTGATATTCGAGGTCACTTTCAGGTCCTGATAATTTTAGTGTTTCAGTTTGTTATAATTGAAGAGATGCTGGAAATTTTATGGGCATACTAGAGATTCCATATGTCAAGTTTTGAAGAACAGAAACTATGTATGTTATGTGTAAACAGGCTGTGGGACAGATTTTCATCAATATCAAGCCAGTGTAGCAGATGGTATAATATGATGAATGCTACATGTGTATGTACTTGAACATGTGCAAATGGTGAGTATTGCATTTTATAAATATTAGGGTGGATTTCGTTAATAGCATTTTCCAAAAAGTTTCATAATTTTCTCTTTTAATCAGTTACTAAATTTGGTATATTAAAGCATCCAATTATTTTAAAAAAAAGCATCCAATTATAAATATGAGAATTTACTTATGTTTAAATTAATGTTCGTAGCTATATATATATATATATATATATATATATATATATATATGGCTTAGTATAAACACACATTATTTTGTCAACTGATAAACTGCAAAATCGATGACACTGCAAGCAACAATATCCTTAAAACTAAAACTCAGAACTTGTTTTCTATTGTCATTCTCTTATTGAAAAAAAGAATCCGGTCCTCTTGAAAAAATGGTTGGTTCTGTGATTGGGGGCAAGAAATAAGATGATAAAGGACTGTATCTTAGTGTCAGAAAGTAACAAATGCACACACACACACACACACACACATGCACGCTATGATAATGTTGTATGTCAAAGATACATGAGGACTGATGAAAGGGATCGCAGAGGACAAAGATGGAGTAAGTCCAGATAAAACAAAAAAAAGATAAACTTTGAAATTTTAACACAAAGCATAAAATAAAAATCTATGAAATGGGGCTGGGGATTTAGCTCAGCAGTTAGAGTGCTTGCCTTGCAAGCACAAGGGCCTGAGTTCGATCCCCGGCACCACAAAACAAAAACAAAAACAAAAACAAAAACAAAAACAAAACTAATAACATGCTTCTAAGTAATCTTTAGTGAAATCAGGAAGGAATTTTTTAAAAATGAAGATTTTATTTAAATATTATGTTTTTATCTGTTTAAGTGTTATTCACATATGATCATATATCTTTGCAATCATCTTGGATGAAATTGACTCACCTTGGATATGTGGATTCTGTGTTATAATAAAGAAATAAGAGAGTGAAAAAAAAAAGATGTGTAGAATATATATACACACACATAAACATATTCATAACAAACTACCAAGAACATAGTCATGGAAATTATGTCCCTATTTCTGTAAATGTTCATGTTATCACAGATGATGTTTATAACAACTTTTCCACTATTCTTCAATATTTTCCTTTTAGTCCACAAAAACATAAGTGAATCATAGCTGTTTACCTGGTAGAATGGTGTAAATCTTTATTTCTGCAGGATCTGGAATATTAAGACAGGAGATGTAGCAAGAATGAATTCATGAGCATGGGACCACTGCTCTAATTTTGCTGTTGAGTAATGAGTTCATTGCTTAGAAGCAATTTGTAATTTGTATAGAAAAAGTGCTCCATAAGTTCAAATATAGTTTTTTTGTTTGTTTGTTTGTTTTTTTGTTTGCTTTTTCCAAACCATTGTGTTTGTTTAAGGCAAATTTGTATCCAGAGCGGGTCTCCTGTTAGGGCAGCTCCTTGCCTCTTCTAGGACGTGGGCTGTGTACCCTAATCGACTTCCTGTCAGGGTGCGGACGGACCACCCCAGGGGCTGGTATCATGTGAGTGCTCACTGTTGGTTTCTTTTGCTGGCAGATTGGATATTTCAACAGTAACAGCAGTCAGCTTGGCTGGGGGAATGGAAGTCTGTGTGCTGAGCCTCGATAGCACCTCTTCCCCTACCACCGCCAGGCTGTTATTCACGAGCTCAGTAGGTGAGGATAGCGTGTACTGGAGAGCCAGACCAAGTAGTTTTCATATTATGGATCATTCAATCTACTTGATCATTAAAATTCTCACTTGCTGATGTCATATGGTGACAGTTCATATGGAAAACAGACATCTTTCCATTTTTTTTTTTCAGAGAAATCTGTCAGAATATCTCAACTTCAAATTTCTTTGTCAGAAATTTTTCCATCACATTCCTGCCAAAACACTGATCATAACCGCAGACCCTGAATTGGCATAAAACTGCACATCTGGCCTTACAAATAAAGTAAACCGCCAAGTGCATGGCTCAGAGCTGTAGTTACTAGCAAGATTGAAGTCCACATGGTCTTTCTTAGGTACTATAGAAGACAGCTGTAATGTGAGAGGCCTCTACCGCTAGCTGGTGCCTGCGTAGTGTGCAGAACTATCTGTGAGCAAGACCTGGGCCTCCTCTTCCTCAGCCAGCCCACTGCAGGGACCTCCGAGGGTAACCTTAGTGCAGTCTGAATCACGGAATGCAGTGTAATGGGAGTGGGGACACTGGGGATTTGTGCTCCTTCTTCACTTAAGTCACTTGTACCTTCCGGATATACGATGTTGCTGTGCAAGGCAAAATCGTGACTTTATGTGTCATACATTGTATGTTGGAACATGACGAGAAGTTCAGGTCCCAGAGTAGAGTGTTAATCCTTAAGCATTCCAATCTCTAAGGCTCAGTAGCAGACCAACAACTGCTTCTCGACAGGAGAACAGTTATCTACAGAGAACAAAAAAACTTTTGCAACATTTTAAGAGACCATTCTACCACTGGAGAATTGGATGAGGATATTCACCTCAGGAAGAGCAATCTGCTTTAGTCAGTCAACTAATTTAAATATTATTCTTATCTAAAAATACCTTCTAAAACACACTGCGGTAACTTTTAACCAAATAGCTGAACACTTTGTGACCCAATCAAGTTAAGTCTTAAATGTCAGATATGTACTTAAAATTGCTAGCATATTCTCTATGTACTTGTTTAATTTTTCAGATTTCTAGAAACACAGAGCTTGTAACAAGGAAAATCTAAATTGATACTGTTTAAGAATAATAGTTTTTCAAAAAGTCTGCTAGGATTTATTGTGTTTTCTAGCCATTTTTTAAAGTTTAAAATGGAAACAATTTATTTCCTTTGAGGGAGGATTAGATGGCTCATTGAGACATAAAATCTTAGGTCTCTTTCCTGCATTTATTTCATTGATCCTATAAAATATTTTGAAGTTTATATTTATGTACAAGGTTTATATTTGTATTTGGGTTTATGTAAAATAGGTTTCACCTTTGATTTCTATAAATTATAAATGTGTTATAAAGATTAATAATACAAAAAACACTAGCTAGTCAGTATTTTAATATGATAGATATATATTTTTTGCTTGAT
>PVJO010031755.1:0-13978 GCA_004026905.1 Hystrix cristata
CGGGCTCACAGCTAAGAGTTTGCTTTAAATCTCAAAGAACACTTTGGACTTGGACTTTTCAGCAATGCTGAAACTGTTAGGACTTGGGCAACTCTCGGAGGTGGACTGAGTGCATTTTGCATAAAGAGATGTACACGAGTCTTTAGGGGGCCTGGGTGGAATGTTATGGTCTGTGTCTAGATGTCTCCCCAAAAGCCTCATGTGACCTAGAGTGTGTGATTACTAAATTAGCCCTCTGATTGGCTTGGCATAATTCTGCTGTGATCAAGGATGTGACACTAGGATTAAGGGTGCTAGGATTTAAGGTCGGGCGTGCTACCCACTCTAAAGCAGGTAGCCTGGATAAGATATAAGGGCCAGAAAGATGCTCATCTACCCCTTTGCTTACCTTGTTGCTTTCTGCCTGTCTCCTGTGCCACTCTGCCTTGGATCCAGTTGATTGTGAACAGAAACCTCTACAAACTGAGCTTTCCTCCCTTAAGTTTGAGTGTTGGGTATTTTGTCTCAGCAATGAGAGAACAGTAACTATGACAGTAGTTCTAATTTCATCAGTGGCTTAATCCAAACTGATAGAATCAAACTTTTATGGCATTACTGAGGGGGGTAATGGAAACAGGAGATGGAACCTAGTCGAAGAAAGTAGATCATGGGGGCATGAATTTAGAGACCATATCAGGTCCCCAAAGCCTTCCTCTCTGGCACTTTCCCTCTCTCTCTGCTTCCTGGGTGCGGTGACATGAGCTGATTTTTCTCCACTATGCCCTTTCTACCATGATGTTCTACCTTTCTACCAGCCAGGCCTAAATATAATGGAATAAGCCAACCATGGACTAAAATTTCTGAAACCATGAGCCAGGATAGATCTCCCTTTCATGTATTTATCCCTGGTTTCTTGTCACAGCAACACAAACCTAACCACACCCTTGTTGAGAGTGACTATTTTGCAAGACTACTTCTAAATGTTGGTTGATCTGGTCCCATAATGTTTGAAAAGACACACTTGGAAGAAGTTTATGTCTTTTCAAACATACACTGTAATTGCTTTAGAGGAAGCATCAAGGCAAGTAAAAAAACACACCTGGGTGATATTGGTAGAGAAATGGATTGTTTCTTTCCTGTCTCATTGTCTATCTCTGTCTCTGTTTCTTTGTCTCTACCACTCTCTATCTCTCTGTCTCCCAAAAATTAGAGTTATGCTTAGGGTAAGGGTTAGAGTTAGCATGAGGCTTAGCATTTGGTTAGAGTTAGGCTTAGGGTGAGGGTAAGGGTGAGGGTTAGGGTTAAATTTAGAGCACCAAAACCCTTTGGATTTAATGTTATGTTTAGAGCACACCAAAGCTTAGAGTTAGGGTTAGGCCTAGGGGTAGGGCACAAAAAAACTTGGTTTTAGAGTTAGGGTTAAGTGTGAGTGTTAGAGTTCCAGTTAGGGTACCAACCGTGGCTTTAGTGTTATGGTTAGGGCACCTGAAAATTTAGACTTAGGGTTAGGGGCAGGTTGATTTTGAGGAGTGTAGTTATGGGGGCCACCAATATTTGGATTCAGGATTAGGGTCAGATTTGTGTGAATTTGAGGATTAGGTTTAGAATTAGGGCAACTAAATACTTGGTTTAGTGTTAGGATTAGGCTTCCCGACCTGTAGGTTATGGTTAAGTTTAGTGTTAGTTTCAGGATTAGTGTTAGGACATGCCAATATTTTGTCTTCAGGGACAGGGTTAGGGTTAAGTTTGGGGTTAGTGTGCGAATTAGAGTTAGATTTAGGGCACCAAAATACTTCAGTTTTTGGGTTAGGGTTAGGCTATTCAAAAATTTAGAGTTAGTGTTACATGAATTTTAGGTTTATGGTTAGCAGTAGGGAATACCAATATGTTGTCCTCAGGGTCAGGGTTAGTGTTAGGGTTGTGGTATGCATTAGAATTAAATTTAGGTCACCACAATACTTTGGCTTCAGTGTTATGTTTCGCGCATACCGAATCTTAGAGTTAGGGTTAGATTTAGGGACAGAGCACAACAATATTTAGCTTTAGGGTTAGTGTTAGGGTTAGGGTTAGTATTAGTGTTAGGATTAGTGTGAAGGTTAGGGTTTGGGTTAGGGCACAAAAATACTGTGGCTTTAGTTTTATGGTTAGGCTATCTGAAAACTAAGAGTTAGGTTAGGGGCAGGGTGATTTTTAGGGGTGTGGCTTTAGGGCACCCTAATATTTGGCTTCAGGTTTAGGGTCAGTTTTTGCATTAATTTGAGGTTTAGGTTTAGAATTAGGCACCTAAATACTTTGGCTTTAATGTCAGGATTACAACACACCAAAATGAAGATTTAGGGTTAGGGTTAGGGTTACTTTCAGGGTTAGCGTTATGAAACACCAATAATTTGGCTTCAGAGATAGGGTGAAAGTTAGGTTTAGGGTTAGTGTGAGTGTTAGGGTTCGGGTTAGGGCAGCAAAATGCTTTGGCTTCTGTGTTGGGGTTAGGCTACATCAAAACTTAGTGTTAACGTTGCTTTTAGTTTTAGAGTTAGGAGTAGGGCACCCCAATACTTTTTCATCAGGGTTAGGGTTAAGGATAGGGTTAGGTTTAGGGTTGGAGCGAGGGTTAGGATTAAGTTTAAGTTACCAAAATACTTTGGCTTTAGTGTTATGTTTAGGGCACACCAAATTTTAGAGCTAGGCTTAGGTTTAGTGGTAGGGCACCACAAAGTTTGGCTTCACACTTCAGGTTAGGGTTCAGTTTAATTGTGAGGGTTAGGGTTTGTGTTTGGTACCAAAATTAGAATTAGGAGCTGGTTGATTTTTAGGGTAGTAGTGTTAGGGTACACCAATACTTTGGGTTTAGTATTAATGTGAGGTTTAGGGTTAGTTTGAGGGTTAGGGTTAGGACACCCAAATAGTTTGGTTTTAGTGTTAGGTTTAGGGCACCCCAAAAGTTAGAGTTAGGTTTTGGCTTATAGTGTGGGTTAGTGTTGGGTTTAGTGTTAGTTTTAGGATTAGGGCAAAACAATACTTTGGCATTTGTATTAAGGGTTCAGGCACTCCAAAATGTTAGATAAGGGTTAGAATTAGGAATTCAAGTAGTGTAACTGTCAGGGGTAGCACCACCCCAAAATTTTGTCTTTAGGTATAAAGTTAGGACACCCCTAAAATTAGGATTATGCCTATGGTAAGGATAAGTGTTGTCATGGGGCTTATTGTTTGGTTAGTGCAGCAAAATACTTTGGGCATAGGTTTAAATTTAGGGAACCCCAAAACTTTGCATTAGGCTTAGGTTTAGGGCTATTATTAGGGTTAGGATTAGGCATACCTATACTACGGTTTCAGTGTTAGGATCAGGGTTAAGATTCTGGTGAGGGTTAGGGTTCTGTTTAGGGCACCAAAATACTGTGGCATTAGTGTTAGGGTTAAGGTATTCTGAAACATAGAGCTCAGGTTAAGGTTAGGGTTAGTTTCAGGGTTAGCGTTAGGGCACATCAGTACTTTGGCTTCAGGGTTAGGGTTAGGGTTAGGGTTAGGGTTAATTTGAGGGTCAGGGTTAGGGCACGAAAATACTTTGGCTTTGGTGTTAATGTCAGAGCACGCCAAAACTTAGAGTTAGTGTTTTGTTTCTGTTCATTTTAGGGTTACAGATAGGGCTTGTGTGTTTTTTGAGCCTTCTCAATGATTACATATGTCATATAATAGTCTGTAATAAATCCCTCTCTTCCTAAATAGCTTGAATGGATTATGTTCTCTGCAATTGAACCCTGGCTGATACAAAATAGGAATTCATTTTTAAAACATCTTCGCTTCTTAAAATTGTTTTATTTTTCTTTCTTTATAATTGCATGGACACAGAACATGGAGCGAGGTTGGCATCATTTGTTGTCTTTGATGAAGAGGTTAATTAGAAGGCCATCACGCTTCCTAACTGATACATGGTGGGTCAGATTCATAGGGAACACCTCCGTTGTTCAATATGTCTGGGTTGATGTCTTTCGTTTGACACTTCAGGTTCACTTTCCATCATTCTCTCATCTTCTCTGTGCCTATGGACTGACCTGCAGTAATGGATTTCAGTACTTTAAGGTTACTGGTCAAGTTCTTTGAGTCAATTAATAAGTATTTATTTTACCTTCCAAGTGTATTACATGCTCAGTCTTTTAAGGATGTCTTGGAAAGTGACAACATGACTTACAAATTTTTAGAATACTGTGGGGGCATCTGATTTATACAGATTGTCTAGCATCTCCATCCCTCATTAGGTTAGCATTCATTTTGTCTTTCAAAAGTGTCACAGTTGATGCAGTATTCCTATCTTTGTATTGTATTTGTCTTTAGAGTGTGTATTTTCTAAACAGTAACATCTATTAATTCCTTAGTGTATGTACCTCATGTTGGCCACCTGGGGATTACAGATCGAACACCACAAACAGAATGCCCCTCTGGGGCATGCCCTGCACTAAATCTCCATGTTTTAACCCGTAAGTTTGCAATTTTCAAACTCTTCATTGGTTAAGAGAATGTAAGAGAAAAATCTAGACAGCTGTCAATGACCACAGCTAAGTCTGCTTCTCTTCTCTCCTCAATCTGCATCATCTGAAGTAGTGCTTCCAGGATCCAGAACTGGTGCTGATGACGCCCAGGTTTGAAACCTGACCTTTGGAGATTTAAGAATTCTATATTTTATGCTTAAAGTGTGGGGAGGCCTTTTTTCCTTCAGCGAAGTACTGGAGTAATACAACGAAGACTTTTTAAAAAGAAAGTTTCTATTTACCTTGAAGTTTATTATCTATCTCCCTATATATCTATATTCAAGATCTATAGTATAGACTTTCTCAGAGGGGGATTCAGAAATCTTTTCTTTTTAAGCAAGTTTCTTAAATTATCCAGACACATTGCTTTGGTTCAATTTACTGCATCTGCATGTATGAATAAGTTACTGATTACAAGAAGAAAAGGAGGAGAAATGAAACCAGTCCAGTAGTTTGCATATTTTACTTAGCATCACATTTAAAAAGAGTTAAACGAGTAATATAAATTCTTACTTTTTATAATTCTGCTATTTTCATCTTTTAGGATGAAAATTGTCAGTCTGATAAATTTACACAGATTCTATAAAATTTAGCAATTTACCACCAAGACTGGAAGACCAAGGGGAAAAACAAATTTAACATAGTCTACAGAAAGAGAAAAGCCCAGAAATCTCACTGATTTAACTGCAGTTTAGTTTTGACTCCTTTGGCTGATTCAATTAGTCTCATTCTCTTTCCCATCTATTAGTCCTTTTCGGTTGGGAGGTGGCTAGTGGAAATGAAACAAAGATTTTCAAATGTCTCCCCTTAGGTAGGCTTGGGTTGACTCTACTTCCAGAGCCAGTTAGAACTGTGGGTCTCTCTAGACTCTCCGGAGCTAGGTCCTTCTCTGCAGTGGCCCTGGCTCCTCTGGTCTTACTCTGACCCCCCAACCTTAAGAACCCTGCCCCTTCTCTCCTGAAAGTGTCTTTGCCTTTGGGCTTCTGTCATGCCTATGTTCCTCTCTATCTTGTAAAGGATTTTTTTTTAATTTTTAATTATTGTTTTTACCAAGTGTTCAAATCCAGTTACCGGGTCTTAGTTTCCTTAGCCTGCACGATGTCAGATTCCATCTTCCTCCTGAGTTTGGTATTAGTCCTTGTATTAGTTACTTTTCTAGAGTCAATGGTTTGCAAGAGAGCAGATTTAATACAGGACATTTACATATTACAACACACAAGCCAAATGCAAGAAGAGTGCAGAACATCTGTCTATGCACTGGAGACCTGAAAGATCCACTCAAGGGCTGGGAGCCCACAACAATGTTTCATGTACATATGTGTCTGCACTAGAAGGCTGAAGAAATCTATACTGCAACCAACATACCATGCTCACAGCTGAGGGGAGACCAGTGCTCCCTTGAAGCAAACAGCAGCCATCCTTGACAACAGCAAGGCCCTGAGCTCCGTCTGCGCCAAGAACAGCTGAGCTCCTTTCTGGAGGAACAGCTGAGCTCCCTCTGGAGATCCAGCCGCAACAGAGATTCTCCTGGGAAACAGCCGGCCCCTATCTTCCACTCCCATTCTCCTCAGGTGGATGCTCTATGCCCAGAACTACATCAACTCAGTCCAGCTGGGTGCCTGCTCAAGTTGACTATATCAGTCCGCCACAGTCCTTCTAGTTACCAGAAGCTGATTCATCACCCGTAAGTGAATATTTTCAGCTAGCATTGGTTTCTCATTAACATCTCCTTCTTTGGGCAATATTCACATTTCAGCTCAACTGAAGAATCACATCTTTTTAGTTTCCTTTTTCTTGTTTCTTACTTACACACCAGTTACTTACCCACCAGTTACTTTTCTAATGTGTGTTTCCTTCTCTGCTGTAGGCACACAGACCATCCAAATCTGATGGTTTTATCTGTCTGCTCACACCTCCTAGTAAGGAAGCAAAGGTGAATACCTTTGGGGCAGGCTGGTAAGACTGGCTGCCACTGTAGTCATCGATGTACGTGAAATTTCTGCTTGGAAGAACAAAACTTACAGAATAACCCTCAGTGCCAAGTAAGTGCAGATGAGGAATGGAGACTTGTTTTCAGCATAGAAGTCTTGAATTGTTATTGAAAGTTTGGGTTATTGTGCTCTCTTTAACTTTGACGCCTAAATTATCTCCTCCTCAGTTTTAATAGCAATTGTTTCTTTGACTCAAACATCCTCTAAACACCTGATTTACTCATTAGTCAGACATCTTTGAAAGTAATATAAGGGGTCCTCCTACAGTCAGACGGCTGCTGGAAAACAGAGAAGTCCAGTATTCTAACCATCAGGGTATCAGGGGAGTTACTGTCAGTTCTCAGGAGTGAGAACATCTCTTCTTGCATTTGTTTTGCCTTAGTTCAAATCCACGGGTTTAAATGTGATAAGAGGCACTGTCCCTTCGGAAGGGTTAGGAAAGGAAAATGCAGGAGGGTGTATAAAGGGTGGCGGAGCCTGATGTCAAGACTACTGAGCAATTTCTTCCATTATCACAATTCATTTTCCAAAAGGCTGCAAGCGTTCCTGGAACCATCCTCCTTGCTTAAGCCAGCCTTTGTCCACCTCACTGTGCTTTGTGCTAAGCACATATGCCCAAGTGTAAATGATTGTTTCCCTTTTTCAGGCCCCAATTGTATAGAATTACAGAACCTTATCTAGATGGCAATTAGTTCATTTTCTTCTATGTCATAATTCACCTAATTTTAATTCATTAGAAGTTATTCTAGAAACTAAGCTTTAAGAAAATGATTTTTCCCACATGTAGTTAGTGCAAGATATACTCAGTATTGAAAAGACATGAGAACACTTTAATACCCTGACCCTACAGCTCTTTAAAAAAAAAATCAATAAACAATCCTACCTTTTTTTTCATTTCAATATTTTTACTATTCCTTTAGGCATATGCAAAGAATACGCCCCTTCTGGGCTGGATAACGTATTCCTTCTTTGTGCAGTTGCTGTGGTATATAAAGATAAAGCTTGAAGACCAGGTTTCTGGAACAAGATCTGCTTTAGCGTGTTCAGACTGACAGTGCCTGGGAAAATCCAACATTGCAGATGACTAAACATAGCAGGCAGGGATCTGGATGTTAAGAAACACAAATGATTCATCCAGACACATGTGTGGATTTTCTTTGAAACAGTAGAGCCTTACTGATTGCGATATTTTTATAAAAATATGTAAAAATGTGTGCATTTTTAATAAAATTCATTGCTTTTCCTGTGTGGCACAGATAATTTTTATATAATTAAATACTAATTTTCCAGTTGATAAACAGGCAACAAAGAATATCATTAGTGTTTACCTCTTCGTTTTGGTCAATGCACTGTGAGGAGAAGTGGTGTGTGCTACACAGCCCTGAGATGGTAAGAAACTTATGCATAATCTTTGGATTTCTTTTCCTGCTTGGGGGACTCTGGAAAGGTAAAGCTCCAGATGGTCCCTACAAGATGACAAACCTCTGTTCACAAATCCTGGCTGACTGCAATTTTGAGCACCTTACCTAATACTAGTACTAGTATTCCTAATACTAACACTAATACTAACAGCTGAGAGCAATGAGTGAGAAATAAATCTTCAAGTGCTTAAACTCCATATTTTATGGTTACATTTTACAAAGGCAAGAGCTAGCACTGTACCCATTGGGAGGCAATCTGTGGGCCACAGAAAGAGTTGGCAGGATGGGCAACACATTGGGGGTGCTGAGAAGCAAAGCTGAAGCACGGGGCTAAACGGAGGTGGGATGAGGAGGGGAGGAAGGAAAAACGAGTAGCTGAGGAAGCATGTGATCCAGTGAAAACACTCTGACTTTAGAGTCAAACAGATTTATGCATGGTCCAAGTAGATGTCACCATTTTCCTTTGATTTTGAGCAAGTTACCAACTTCTCTCAACTTTTTGCTTATGAAGTATAATATCTAGATGATGTTAAAATGTTAATTATACACACACACGCCATTAGCATGCAGCACAGTATCAGTATGTAGGTAAGCAACAAACCCAGGAACCCTTTCTGTCTTCCCTCTAGCCATTTCTGAGCTTCATAGTTTGCTAACTTTGATCTCCCAGACTCCACAATTGCATGGACTCTTCAAAATGTAAAGTCCTTACTCCAAGGCCAGCATCCTCTGCATCCCAGCTAGGGCTTGAAACCAGAACCAAATGTTGTCAAGTCCACTGTGGTATGGTTATTTGTAGTGCACGTGGCCTCTGCAGAGGAAATCACAGCCTGTGTAGCTGAATTTGAAGCCTGAACCAGGTTGAGCCTGCAGGGGACAGTTCAGAGTGCCCCCTGGGGTTCTCTTTTCTGCCCAGGTTCACGTGGACGCACTGACCTCCTCCTGCTTTGCTTCTTTCTCAGTCTGTTTGGTTCATTTTTTCCTGGCATCCTGACTTCAAGAAATATTTTAATGTTGGGGGAAAGAGCTCAGCAATATAGACTTTGCCCAGCATGAGCAAGGCCCTGGGTTTGATCTCTAGGACTGCAGGGAGGGAATAGAAAAGAAAAATACTTTCAAAGGCCCTTTACCAGAAATGGAAAGGAAAAAAAAATTATACCCAAAAATATAAATACAAAGGAACATATGGGTTCTGGACAAGTTCTCACCCTGAGCAAACCGGGAGCCCTCAGAGATCACCTGAGGCCTTAGAGGCGAAAGGCAGTCCGTCATTGACATCCGCCTTATGCTCACCACACCCAAACTCAACAGCTCCCAAAGCCCCCATTCCTTGTTGAATTTTAATGAAAAGCCCTTTATCCCACCCTGGAAGGCTGCGACAGGGTGTTAATTTTTACATTACTTACAAAACGTACTTCACTAGAAGGAATATTCAGAACTAAACATATGTTTCAAAAGCAAGCATAAGACTGTCAGAAAAATGTTGAGAAATGCCAGTGACTTGGGACGTCAAGCTCTGAAGAGAAAGGAAGCCACGAAGGAAACCCCGGAGGCGAAAGCCCGAGCAAAGTATTGGCCTTCACGGGGACCACCGTCCACTCCCCACCGTGCCGTCTATGGTGAGTTTAAATGTTCGGGTTTTCTTGGTATATTCCCCCACCCCACCCCCACTATTTCAAGATTGGTCTTTTCCACATTTCGTGCAGTCTTAATGTTCTAATTGGAGCAAAGAGGGACCATTATAAGGGGGAAGCAGCCAGTCGTCGGGGGTACACTGCCCCTTGCTAGTGGCAGGGTCGTTCTGGTGACTGTGTAACTCTCCCTCTCCTAAAGCTACCCCTAGGTAACCATGTGCGCGGAAACCCCAGGGGCTCAGAGTATTGCAGCCAAGCACTGTACTTGTGGGTTCCAGTTGCTAAGGCCGGCCGAGCGCCCTCAGGCCATTTGCAGAGGAGAGATGACGGGCACCCTCGCACTCCAATGGGCGCCAAGTCCTTCCGGGCTGAGTCCAACGGGCGTCGAGCCCTTCGAGGCGGCTGGACAAGCGAGCCAGGGTCTCCTGGTGCCCTAAGTGAATAGTTGTCCTCCGCACGCTCTAAATGCCTGCTGCGTTAGTGGCTGACTACGGTGGGAAACAAATTTGAAGACAGACAGACACACACACACACACACACACACACACACACACACACACACACACACAAGAATCGGGGTCGCAAAAGGGGCGCGCCTCCCTGCCTGGTCCCCCGATCCATCCCGCAGCACCGCGGCCCCTGGTGCCCGCCGCCCGCCCGGGGCTCCCCGCGCAGCCGCTGGGGTTGGGGCCGACGCGCCGCTCCCACTTTCACTTTCGGTCCCGGGCGGCGAGGCGGGCGGCGGCTGGAGGGAGAGCGGCGGGCCGGGGTCCCCAGGTAGGGCACCCCGCCTGCGCGCCCCGGAGTCCGGCACCTGCGGCCGGCCGGGGCGCGGGGCGCAGGAGGAGGGCGAGGCGCGCGCGGGAACGGCGGGGCTGCGCCCGGCCCGGGGGATCGGGTCGTCCTGGGCGCCCACGAGGAGCCCGGGCCAGGGCCGGAGCCGGCCCGCGCGGCCCTTCCCTCCTCCTGCGCCCCGCCTCGGGGGGGCTGGAGGGGACGCAGCTTGCCCCGAGCGGCCCGGAGCGGCCCGGCTTCGGGTTAACCTGGTGGGGGAGGGCGGTGGTGGGAGATCCCGGGCCATGTGTGATATAAAGCTCGATTTTCTCTCTGCTTTTCCTGTGTTTTTCGCCAGCACTTCGCTCCCCTATCTTCTCTCTGATGCTACCCGAGTTTTGCTCAGCTAAAGCTCTCCAGCTTGAGCAAAATAAAGTTTCTTATCTAGGCGGCTCACTAGCCAGGGAGGCCTCGGTTAATTTCCTAGGAGGAAGGGGAAGAGCACACGCCTCCTTAAGGGCTGGATGCAGGTTCTTTGTATCGACTTGGGTCAAAAAGAAATACTGTGTTTTCTATTAATAAGAGTGTGGTCAACAACTGAAAATAATACTTATAAAAAAGTAACTAAAAAAACCCAACCCTAGCACCTCGCTGTTACCTACCAAGGATGCAGAAGTCTGCTGAGAACTGGCACGTTTTCGGGCGGACCTGAATAGACAAACTTCTGGTATCTTTTAAAAATTAAAATTAATTCGACATTTAAATCATTCGTTAGTAGTGACAAGCTCTTTTCAGTTTGTTTGTTTTTTTTTAACTCACTTCATTGTACAGAAAATTTTGCATTGTTGCTCGAGACCTCTTTTGCATTCTGGACCAGCTCTAAAAAGAGAAGCAAGAAATAACCCGGCCTCTTCGGAGAGTGGGAAGAGCTTAGTGTTGTCAAGAGCAGCTCCTTTGATGAGGTGTCTGTTTTAGTTACTTTTCTCCCGTTGTTGGGACAGAATACTCGACACCCAAAGTTAGGGGAAGAAAGGTTTATTAGCTCACAGTCTGCAGAGGTTTCAGTCTATAGTCCGCTGGTCCAAGGCAGGGCAGCTGGCGTGGCAGACCGGCAGCCGGCCGGCTGCAAAGTAAAGTGAGGAAAATGCAAGGAATGTATGCAAATCAGCAATGCAAACAAGCAGCTAGTTAAGCTTCTTCCTGTATCTTTATCTAGGCTACCTGCCCCCAGGGCGGCCCGCACTCCGGGCCCCCAATTTCAGTCTCACATCCTTGATCTCAGCAGAACAATGCCAAACCGATCAATGGATCAATTTAGTAATCACACACTCTAGATCCAGCTATCTTTTACCACATGAGGCTTTGGGGGGACATCCAGACACAAACCATAACAGTGTCAAAAAGGAAAACCCTTTATAAGACTTTAAAGGAATACTGTCAAGTATGAGACAGTTCTTTAAAATCCTTATCTCTGTGGTGTAAACCTGTATTCAAACGCCTGCCTGCACTCTTGTCTTAGAAATCTCGAAGGCATCACGAATTAAACATTTAAAAAATAAATCTAAAATTCTTCCTCTCCCTTTAAAATCTGTTCTACCTCTGGTGTCTCCATCTTAAAAAAAGTATCCCCGACAACCAGATTTCATTCTAGAAACAGTAGCTGTGTCTGATGACAGTGTTCGCTCCTTCACCCCCCAACTTCCGGTCCACCTTACATACAGGCCATGGGTCCTTCCTCAGCCTCCCCCACCCCCACACGGCACTAGCCTACTTTGTATTGGCAGCATCAGAACTTAGTAGTCGCCCAGCTTTTACTTTTGCTGCTTTCCACCCTTTATACAGCAGCCAGAGCGATTTTATTGAAATGTGAATTGGATCCTAAGACTTAGCTCTGAACTGTTCTGGTGGATTCTCGTGGCCCTTAGGCTACCGTCTCCAGTCCTTGACGGGCCTGCAGGGCTGTGTGGGTCTGACCTCTACGTGCCTCACCAGGTGCCATGCCCTCCCCACGTACATTTCCACTCACTAGCCTTCGTGACTAGTGAAATTGCTTTGCCTGTCTGTGAATGCTGGTTCCCTCAGTCTGGGACACTTTCCCTGCCCTTCTTAGTTAAATTGTATTTGTTCTTTAAGTCTTTTCAAAAAATGGCCTTCACATTGTAAATTGGCCTGTGTTTATTCTCTCACTCTTTTTCCAGTACTGAGGATTGAACACAGGGCCTTTCCACTGAGCTATAGTCCCAGGCCTTTTTTATTTTTCATTTTGAGACAGGGTTCCATTAAGTTGCTAAGTGGCCAGGCTAGGTTTGAATTCTCCATCCTTCTGCTTCAGCCTCCCAGAGTGCTAGGATTACAGGTGTACACCACCACACCTATTGCATACGTACACGTGCACACACACACAAACACACACAAGGCCATCGGCCATATATACATATATATTAGTGTAAACATGAGGAAAAGCTCCCCCACCATGTGAACACAGGGACCTGTGTGGTCTAATATTGTTAGTATTCACCAAAAGTCACAAAATAGGCTCTCAGTAAATATTTGTGGAATGAATGGTTTAAATTCTTTTAACTTT
Source organism: Hystrix cristata (assembly GCA_004026905.1). Classification (NCBI taxonomy): domain Eukaryota; kingdom Metazoa; phylum Chordata; class Mammalia; order Rodentia; family Hystricidae; genus Hystrix; species Hystrix cristata. The sequence continues at coordinate 12,904 of PVJO010031755.1, forward strand.
TTAAATCTTTACAACAATCCTGTGAGGGTGGTACAGTTTTTAATTATCTAATTTCATGCATGGTGAAAATGAAAGTGGGATTAAGTAACTTGCCTAAGTTCACTCAGTAGGTGGTTGAGCAAGAACTCAAAGGCGGTTTTCTCTCTTCTCTGTGTGTGTCTGTGTGTATCTCCACATTTGTAGAAAAATACACACAGACTCCTGCTTGGAGTTCTTAAATAAAACACTGTGCATTGGGAATCTTGATAACATGCAAAGGAAGAAGGAGTAGTATCTGTTGGAAATCAGAAAGTGAAAGCACAAAAGTTTACAAAGACTTGGCCAGGTACACAGTGCACGAGTTTAGAACCACACAGGCTATCGTTGCACTTGCATTCTGTCTTGTGTGAACTTAACTAATTTGGGTGAATGCTTCTTTGCTTCAGTTTCCCTATCTCCGAAATGGGAATGACAGCCTGTTGGAGAGGTATGACACGTGTACGTCCCCGGCACTCTGCAGGTGTGTAGTAAACGTTGTCTCTTTTTGTCCTCTGTCCCTTTACGTGTTGCTGGAATATAACTTCAGTTTTCTTGGGAGGGGGCTGCATACACTGTTTTTGAGAGCTTTGTCTTGAGTTGCATTCCTTTGGAAGTATTAATAGTAAAACTTGACTCTAGGAGAACATCTAGAACTACGAAACGCTTTGTTTCAAATTGGAATGCTTACTGTTAGAAGCAAAGCCAGATAAGAAGAGCTAAATTTTCCAGGAAAGAAAACGGAACATGCTCACAGATTATCAGTGATTACAAGAGAATTTCATCCGTGAAATACGTAATTCACAGCGCTGAGTTTTCATCAGGTCCGTCTTATGTGCAAGATGTAGTTCTAGGTGCTGAAGGAAATACAGAGATGCATATATTTTTGTTCTCAAGGAATGCAGTAGGGAGGTACTACAAGTATATCTGTAGTAGTATTACAAGGCAGGATGTAGTAAAATGTGATGATAAGAACACAGAAAGTATTGTGAGTTTCAAAGGAAGGAGAGTCCACTTCAGCCCGGAATATTCAAGGAAGAGTTCCCCAGGATGCCTCATT
>PVJO010031756.1:0-13958 GCA_004026905.1 Hystrix cristata
GATGAATGGCTAAAAAAGATGTGGTTTTTCTACACAATGGAGTACTACACCGCCATAAAAAAGGATAAACTAGAGTCACTTGTATATAAATGGATGTTCCTGGAGAACATACTATTAAGTGAAATAAATCAGACACTTATTAGTACACATCGAATTGTTTCTCTGATATGAGAAACCATAAGTGTAAATAAGGACAAAGGTGTAGAATAGTTATTGTATTCAAAAGAGAGAACTAGATAGGGAAAAGGGGGATAAAGAAGAAGGTTAAAAGAAAAGTAAGATGAAAGGGGAAAAAATGGTAAAGTGTAGTTACACTTGTTGCAAACAGGGAGGGGTGGGTGAATGGAAGGGAGGGGAGGGGAATGGGGGAAGAGGGGGGAAAACCAAGATGTATCATGTACAGGTACAAAATAACCATGTTGATTATGAACATTATGTATACAATGTACCAATACATGTTCTTGGTAAAAAATAATAAAAAAATTAAAAAAAAAAAGTTACCGGCACATGTGAAGGTGTCTGATGACACTCAGGATGTGTTGTATAATAAAAATAAAATCTACCACCACCATATTTTAATTCACCATTGTGTTATTATGTATAAAATATTTAATGAAATAACCAGAATCTCTCATATAATTTACATTAATCATCAAGTAATAGCAAAAGCAGGAAAGTGGATGTGCTTGTCGTTGGCTGTTTGTATGTACCCACTCCCCACTTCCCTGTTCTGCTCCATACAGAGACTCGTAACTAAGGATCTGCGGGTTCCAGAGTTCAGTATCACCTGGACATGGCTGGTGGCTTACAATGAGAGGCACTTGGATGAGTCCAAAGGGAGAGAAAGGGGAGGCAAGGGCATTGCTCTTTTTCTCTCAGCTCACAGCAGCAGCTACACCTCCTTAAAGCTCCTGCCTCCTCTAGCAGGCCGATATGGTTTCAGTATCTGATGGGTGACCTGGCCACTCAGCTCTTGTACCCCTACTTCCTCCCTTTGTCCTGTGTCTCGAAGTAGAAAAGGCTTCCCACTGCTATTAATCGCTGCCTTCCCTCACCATCCCTTCCTGGCCTTTAGCGCTGCTAGCACTTGTATAACTAATTTCTTGGTTTAAAATCTCTCTGGTTTCAGTACATAGGCAGATTTCTTTCTTTCTGGTTATTTTCTACTCCATGAGGTTGTCTTAATCTGCTCAGGCTGCCATAGCAAAATACCATAAACACTGGAAACTTATTTTTTCACAGTTCTGGAGACTGGAAATCCAAGATCAGGGTACCAGCATGGTAGGGATCTGGTGAAGGCTCTGTTCCTAGCCTATGCATAGTTGCTATGTTCACACACACACACACACACACACACACACACACACACGGCGGGGAGAGATAGAGAGAGAGAGGAGAGAGAATCTCTTCTTATAAGGTACTAACTCTCTCATGAGGCCCCACCCTCATGACTTCTCCTAACCTTAGTTACCTCTCAAAGGCTCCATGTCCAAATACCATCACACTGGGCATTCGGGCTTAAATATTCTGAGGGAATACAAACATTCATTCCAGGACACAGTTTTTTTTCATATTTAATACTCTTTTGAAAATTAGGAAATGGAGGCAAGGAAAAGATTTTTCCCGAAGTTTTAGTAAACAACACAATTGTGACTCAAATGCAAGTCTACCTACCTCTAACGACGCACTACTATCACACCAGATTGCTTCACACCGTGCCTGCATAAGAATCCAGTAATCAGATATGTATTTGATTGTGTAATTTTGCTAGCATGATTTATCCGAATTTCTAGGACTTGCACCTGCTTGTGGAAAATGGCCTTGGCTCTCTAAATCACAAGAGGATCGGTGGGATGTTTAAAAATATGGAATTAATATTTGCATATTTCTTTACAGTTCACAGAGAGTTTGTCTACCCATTTCCTCACATCCTCATTTGATTTTTACCACAGATGTTAGGATGGGAGGACAGAACTAGACAGAAACTAGAGGTCAGAGAGAGCACATCAGTTGCTCCAAGTCATACAGCCAGTAAGCGACGGAGAAAAGAAATGCTTAAGCCCAGTCCTGCTGGCCGTGCCCTGATGCACCTCCGCACATTGTGCAGAGCTGCAGTGTTCCTTAGAGATCAGTCACTACGCAAAGGACAGTGAGTGAGAGCCGCTCCTGCTATTACGTTAGACTTCCGAGTATCATCAGATTCATTTACCGGTTTTGCAGATGAGAGATCTGCGGGCTCGCCAGTACACCATGTTGCCTCTTTGAAGGTACCTACTTCAAGGGAAGCTCTGCTCACCAGAGAAGGGGCTTTCTGTGTGTGGTGGGTAAGAAGGGTTTGCAATGAGGACACCCAAAGCACTTGCCCGGTGGCAGCTGGTTCTACTGATACTTTAATGATCCCATCTGTGTAAAAATAGATACCTCTAAAGCACTTGAAAGCATTTTGTTCTCTTAAAATAGGTTAAAAAAATTCCTCCCTTTTGTTTGCACTCCTAATTGCCTTAGCAAAACCTCTTCTTAAAATCTAAGGTCTAGAGTAAGCTTAAAAATCATGTTAAAGATAATGGGGAAACTGAGGGGACATTAAGTTTTAATGTTATATCCAGTTTCACACAATTCATCAGGATATAGAGTATTTGATTAGCTGTATCCTCAAGATGTATACTATCTAGCACAAGAATTTAGGTACATGTACCAGTACCTGCATATCAAACAACCAAACAACACACATACACACACATATATGCACACACAATATTGTGATATGTATGTGTGTGTGTGTGTGTGTGTATGTGTGTATCCTGTTGTGGGGGGGTGGGTTCTAAAGTTGCACATGAGCTATGACTTCTGATATTCATATCTTTGTATAATTTCCTCCCCTTGAGTACTTTTAATCAATGAATGTGGCAAAGGTGAAGGGGTATACATCATTAGGTACGTGTGATTACATAAGGGTATGTTACCCAGATTGCTAGGAGAGCTGTTTTCTCTCAGCTGGTGACTTTGAAAAGGTAAACTACTAACCATGAAACCAGCCTTTGCAAGGAATTAAGTACAGTCACAATCTGAAAGAGCAAGTCTGGAAGCAGATTCTGCCCTACTCAAACCTGTGATGAGAATCTAGTCCTGGGTAATGTTAAGCAGAGAACCCAGCTAAACTGGCCCACGCTTCTTGCTCACAAAAACTGAGCAAGCCTGCTAATCTTGGCAATTTGTTACACAGCAATAGAAACCTAACACAAATTTTGGGAACTAGGATTGTAATGCACTAATACAGCACCTTCTGGAAAGGAGAAACAAAAACACAGAATTGACAAAGAGATATAATTGATAGCTTTACACTTCCACATTTATAACAGTTTATATTTGTTCTTATGAGTTCAGTAGCAAGATAGTACTCCCCTCTCATGCCTCAAGCTTTTCTGAGAGCTTTATCTATCCATCCTTCCATGGATTCATTCAATAAATATTAATTATATGTCCCTCATGATAGAGATTTATATTTATGAAGGCAATTTCCACATATATGCAAATAATTACATTTTACATAAATGCAAATAATTACATTTTAAGGCAGTATCAGCTGACAGTCTTAAGATCAGTATTTATAAAACGTTTGTCTACAGCATCGATCCCTGCTGGCTGTTCACACACACAATTTAGAATCTAGTGAGGACACAGACGGAGATACAATTTTAAAAATAACTGTATAATCACACCTATGATAAGGGAGAAGAAGTGCAGTGTTATCTGAGAGCATTTATCGAAGGTGCCCAGCCTAACTGGGGGGTAAGCAAAGGTTACCTAGAAGAAGTAATGTATTAGCTGAGACTTGAAGGATAAAGAGGAGCCTGCTGGGAGGTGGGAGTGGGAGGGAGAGAGTAGGTTCAGAGTAAGATTTTGTCAGAGGAAATAGCATGTCAACGTGCATGAGGCAAGAGAGAACTTAGTGTTTTTTTAAGAACTGAACAGAGGCAGGGCTGGGGGAGTGGGCAGAATAGTGGGGAGAGAAGGTAGTAGGGCTGGCAGCACCTGCCTTATCAGGTGAAATCATCTCTGACCCTAATTGTATTCTGAAAACTTCCAGGGTGAGCATGAAGAGATTTTCTGTCTCCATCAGGAAAGATTAAAATGGGGAAAGGATATTGAGAGCTAATGAACATAGGGGATCATAGATCCTGACAGAGCATGAGAGTGGTATGGGGGAGAGGGTGGGAGCTAGGTTCATTGCTGTGGGAATTAGGACCCAAGAAAGCCCACTTAGATGGCAAATAAACTCAGTTCAGATAGAGATAAGTGGGAAATTACAAAGCCCAGGTTCCCATAAGAACTGAGAAGGAGGGAGAGACCTGCAGCTTGCTTTAGATACAGAGCAGGCTACTGCCAGCTTCTCAGCCACCTAGCAAGGGGTAGTGCAGGAGCTCTGCACCAAAACATCTCCACGTGGTTTTATTTATTTTTAATGAAGAACACAGTAAATCTGTAACGATTTTGCATACTTGGTGCTGTACACCCAAGTGTTGTCAAGCAGAGAGAATCTTCAAACCTGAAGGCCAGTGTCCTAGGGGTCCTGGGTCCCTAACTAACAAAGAATTGGATCACTCCTTTAACCATTTTGGCCCCAGGTATGTCACTGGGTGTTATGGTATGAATATGGTTGTCCCTAAATCTTCACGTGTTGTTAGAAGCTTGGATCTGGGTGTGGCAGTGTGAGAGGTGATGGAAACTTTAAGACGTGGAACTTAGTGGGAATGTAGTTCTCATGGGACCCCGGGTAATTCTCATGAGAGGGTTGCCATAAAAGAGCAAGAACAGCTTTATATTCTTGGGTTTCCTTCCTCACTATTTGATCTCCCCATGTACATACTGCCACCATGTTACAACCATCTGACAGAGGAGTTTTGTCAGAGTTGGCACAATGCTGTTCTGTAAGTTTATCTCCCTAAACTATGAGCTAAATGGACCTCTTATAAAGTACTTTGTTTCATGTATTTTTGTTATAGTAATGGAATAAGTACTGTTGCTTCTTAAAAGTTCCTATAGGAAAGATTATTCATGTTGTTATAGACCATCACTGTTACCACATTTCCCCTAAAATAAGACCTAGCTGGAAAGTAATCAGTCTTAAAAACTAGAGATCAGAAATGCTAGCCTCAATCAGCCTATTCTTGCTTCACCCACCTCATAGAGTGGCCACTGAGTGCAGGTGAGGAAAGAAAAGGGCCTGACAGACAAAGCCTGTTCTAGCTGTTGCTTCCATGTCTATACCCAGTGATCCAACCATAAATAATGCTGTTGGCCTGAAGATAACACTCTTAGCTGAGTCTGGAGTTTTTTTCTTGCTTTCCATCAGCCTTATTGTTTATCTGGCTCTTCCTTTCCTGGATGGTTTTGGCTGGGAAGAGAATCTTAACATTGATGTAGAAATCTCATTATAGGTAAAAGGGCAAAGGCTGCTGGATATTCTTGATTTTCCCACCTTGAAGATAGATCATCCCCGAAGAGTAAAGGGTTGTTTGACCTCGGATATATCAATTTTTGAGGTCATGGACCTTGCATATGTGAAACACTTTGGGATGCTTCATGGGAAAGTAGATGGTTGCATTTTTCAAGAATTTAATCTTTTTATCATTTAGAAAACATTGAGGAAAGTGCTTCCAAGGTCCAAGCCAGAGAGCAAGATATCATGTAACATTTAATTGTGTTCAAATGTGCCTCTCATTTGCTGTCTGATTATGGCCAAGTTGTGATAATAACTAATCTAATCTCAGTTTCCTCTCCGATGAAGTAGAGCTAATAATAATTCCTACCACATGGGTGTGCAATGAGAAACAGATAAGATAATCCATATTCCAGTGCCAAATGGCCATTCGCCATTAGATCCAGGAAAGCCAAAAACACCATTATGAGGATATGTGTGGTAAAGAAAGCAAACTGTGGAATAGAGAAACACACTTGAACTTCAGTTATGAAAAAGCATAGTATAGTTCATGTAGAACACCTGATTCTATTATTTACTAGATACTAGATACAAAATGGGAATAAATATAATATCTGCTCTATCAGGTTGTCTTGAGAGTTAAATGGGTTAATGTGTTGTGGCAGAAATTTGCTGGATATGAAACAAACCTGTTTCTATTTCTTCATGTGTCATCTGCACACTATCTTTGCCAGGATCCTGGAATCTAGATGAGGCCCTGTGACTGAGTTCTGGTCATGGAATGTGGATGGAACTGATGTCCAAACCTCGCCCCTAAAATCTCCCTTATAACCCTTTCCACCTTCTCTTTTCCCATCTGCTGGCTTAACGCACAGGAGTCAAGGGAGAACTCCAGGCCTGAGAGAAGGTGGAGCTGCTGTGTTGAAGGAACCTGGCTTCCTGAATGACTCTGTTGCATAACATGCCAACCTGTATTGGATTATGGCTTGGATACTGGAATTGTAGACTAGAACAACTAATTTGCTCCAATTAAGTACATAGTAATTCCTCCGTCCATGTTAGCTATGATTATTATAAAGTTTTATATTCCAAGTATATCTTTGTTTTCTCTCCTGATTGGAAGATTAACCCCAATATTCTGCATTTCCCTAAAAAAGAAGTTACTCTTTCATTCATTCAATCCATAAACCACTGAACACCTACTATTTGCATAGTTTTATTAGGTGCAGCAGAATACAGAGATAACAACTCCACAGAATCGTAAACTTCACAAAAAGAGGCTAACCTACAATTACCTCCAGTATATTACCATGCAGGATAAAATATGTGCTTAACCACTCACCTAATTATCATAAGTTGTGTCTTACAATGCTTCACTTTTTAAGAAGCCGGTAATACTCCTTCAGAGTTCAAGCCAGGATAAGTCTACGGGATAGTCTTGCCACTTGCTAGCAAACCCACCTTGACTTTGCAGGCTCTTGGAAAAAGGAGGGTTAAGAACACCTTTGTTTCACGAAAACCAAATACGTGTTTATACAGTGTTGCTATGTGGCCTCACAAAGGTGTCTCAGCCCCTCCCTTGCTCTCTCTCCCACCCTGTGACCACCATCTTCTTCCGGACTGTGCTCTTATGTCCCACTTTCCCAGGGAAGATGTACAAAGGCTGAGTTGTGAGTACGTAGGACTGGTCCTGTTCAACTTTGCCTCCTCCCTTTTTGGAACTCAGCTTTATTACTTGAATAAAAGGCCAAATTAGATCGAACCTCGAGTCACTGAACACACAGCATTCCCTCCCATCATTACCAATACTCACATATCAAGCCACTCATTCTTGCTGGGCTTGACTCCGTGCAAGCCTTCATGAATTTTCTCAATACAACTTCCAGGCAGCTCCCCCAAGCAACCAGAGTAAACACAAGAGTTAGATGATCTCCAGGCATCTTTGGTACCAATGGTAATAATCTCTTACCTCCAGAACCTTATTTTTAGAACTCTTCAGATGTATAATCTGAGAAGCACCCTAAAGGCAGTTTGGTTTCCGTTATTTTGGCAGTCTCACCCTGTTGTGCTCACGTTTCAAGGCGAGCTCAACAGATACTTGAGAACTGAGAAGGACCCTCGTTCTCCTCCTCCCTTCTTCTGATCTGTGTTTTTGTTCTCATGCCAACAGGTTCGCTCCTGAATGTAGGTAGCGTCTCATTAGCCTGTCTGAGCTGGAAGTGCATGACCTCATGGGTTCTCCAGTCCATCCCTCTCCTCCCAAACGGGCCGCCTCAGTCCTGCCAGCACCGACAAGTGCTGAGCCTGTTGCAGAAGGACAGCAGTCAGGGCCGTGCCCTGTCTCGGAATGCCTCTGTTAAAACCTGCAGAAGTTCCTTCGACTTGTTTGCAGAGGACTGGTTGGCTCAAAGGATCCCAATTCTGACCACGAATTTTTCCTCCTGAACGTATCATTAGGTCTGACTGTGTGCCAAACCAGCTCAGAGGCAAGACTTTGTAATTGTGCCTTTTCATTCATTATTATTTTTAGGGCAGAGTCGTTTCTCATTGACTGGGGCCCCACCCTTGCCTCGCCATGCTCCGGACAGCCTGCTCGGCAGCCTGCCAAGGACCATGCTTGCCCAGAGGTGCCATCGCTTGCCTCTCCTGAGCGGCAGGGACAGGCCTGGGCTCAGGCTGCCTTTGTTCTTTCACGGTAGGTTATTTTTCCTTGGATTTGGGTAGCTCAGAAGAAGTTATTAGCTGTTCTGCAGGGTGGGAGCCCTGAGCCACACAGTTTATTCTGGAAACTGCGTACATTGTTTTATGTTATCCTTGTGGTGCCAGGATTTTTCCTGTTTGTCTGACAGGGTGAATAATATGACATGGAAATGGAGTGTGGAAAGGGTCACGCACAAGTCAAAGCAGCCTGCTTTGTAATCAAAGGGGCCCTTGCCCAGCACAAATGCTGGTCCAGGCGAATGAGGAGAGGGAGACTGTGAGGGGACTGGTGAGGCACTGTTTAGATTCAGTCATTCAACCTGTAAAGCTGTCCCCAGGCATGGGCAGAGTGAGGGGGAAAAGAGAGACACAGTCAAAGGAAAACAGAGGAAAGGGATATTTAGATCACGTTAAACGTGTCTATCAACCCCTCCCCACCCCCTTCCCTCTATTCTCTCCCGTGTCTGGTAACCAGAGTTCTACTCTCAACTTTCATAAGATTAACTCTTAGATTCCACACGCAAGTGAGATCATGCAGTACTTGCCTTTCTCTGCCTGGATTATTTCACTTAACATAATGACCTCCAGTTCTATCCAAGTTGTCACAAATGACAGGACTTCATTCTTTTTTATGGCAGAATAGTATTCTCTGGTGGATATGTACCACATTTTCTTAATTCACTCATCAGTCAATAGACACTTAGCTTGTTTCCATTTCTTCTATACTGAACATAGTGTTGGAATAAATATGGTAGGGCAAATGTCTTTTTGACATACTGGTTTCATTTCCTTTGGCTATACACCCAGTTGTGAAATTGCTGAATTATATGGTAGTTTTATTGGCATTACACAATAAATACATGTATAAAACATCTCATGGCACCCCATTATTATGATCAATTCTTATGTATTAGTTAAAAATTAACTTAAACTTTAAGGAAAAAAGATAGATACTAAAAAATGAGACTAAGGACTTCTTCAGTAAATCCCCTCTAGATTCCTTCAGCTGTTTCATTTGAGGTCCTGTGGTATCTATTATTCACACCAAACAGTTCACCTCACATTGTGTACAGGTGTGTGACCTCAGTGCTGCCCCAGGCTTGCTTTGCCCTCAGAGATTCTCCCACCTTCCATTCCTCAAAAGCCCTTTGCAATACTCTCAGCACCTCCCAGCCTTGCTCCCTCAGGATTCTCAGTGTTTCTAATACTGAGACTGCATGGTCTCCTCTATCCCATGTTATACAACTCCAACCTGCTGATTTCCTTGGGGAGACAGAAAAGCCTCTTAAGCCAAGAATCTCACAAAAGCAGCAAATTCACTAAAGAGTTGGGGGAGGGGGATGATGACATTGTCCTCATACAACTCCGGCTGCTATCTTCCAACTACCTCTCCTCTTCTTGAATTTTTGTCTTTTCCATATGGTTAGGCTTTCACCTTCCCACACTTTCTTCAGTGTGAAGTTATTTTTTAACTCTCTTTTCTCCTCTGACACTACTTGTCAGTGGGAATTTCCCAGTTTTGTCTCTACAAAATACATATTCTTACATTTGGATGACACTTTACAGTTTGCAAGATGTTTTCATAAACATCGTTACAGAAAAATCTTTGTAACTGTTCCATGAAACTCAAATTATACTTCAGATAATATTTGATAGTCCTAGGCCTAAGATCTAGGTCGTTATACTCTATATTCAGGGCCCATCTACCTTTCAGGGGAAGGGGAAATAGGGATATGGTCTCTGAGGATAGGGTAGAGAGTAAGAAGACCAGAGCAGGTAGATGCTGGGCTGTGAACAATGCAAATCTCACAGGAAATGTCTTGGTTCAAGTTACCCACATCCTTTCTTTCTCAGGCCCCAGTATTTGCCTGTTTACTTTCATTTTCTCTTCCACTAACCGTAGCTTCTGACCACAGCTCTCTTCTCTTACTCATACACTTCCTCACTCTTTAGGCCACATTTCTTGGTGTCTACAATAGCGCAGGCAGTGTACTTTTCTTTCCTTGGCTCTCTGTGGAGGAGGATGGAGCCCCTTCATAGCCACAAGACTGATGTTCCTGTCCTGGAGCCAGCGAGTGTCTTGGACACTTCTGTCAACAGGAAATTAAAGGGTCTCCCTTTTGCAACTGAGCAATCTCCTATTTTTCACTGTCACCCTCAGGCTAAGACTAAAGCCACATGTTTTTCTACTTATATACATCAGATTGAGGAAAGACATCTCTTCATTCCTGAGAAATACTCCAAAGCCCTTCATCTTCTAAGAATTTCTCAGGCGGAAGTTGGATGTGGTGAAGTTCCAGATGATCAGCTCCTTGCCCTTTTACATGCCTTCCACACATGGCTCCCAGAACACCATGTCTCCTGGTTTGCCCCCAGCCTCACTGGTTGTTCCTTCTCAGGTGTCTTTGAAATTTTCTTCTGTTCATATTGGAAGGCTCCAGGACTCAGTCTTTTGTTCTCTTTTCTTCCCTGACTATACTGACTTCCAAGGTGATCTCATTCACTCTCATGCTGTTAAATCCCAGCTATATGCCAACAACTCCCACATTTATTTCTCCATTCTAAATCCAGGCTAGTGTGTCTAATTGTGTAATCAACATTGCCACTTTGATGTTTAATAGATATATGAAGCTTAATATGTTTAACAGAATATGTTTAATAGATAGATGAAGCTTAATCTTTTCTCACAAACCTGCTTGACTATAGTTTTCTCTATTTCAGTTGATGCTAACACAATTTTTCCAGCTGCTCAGACCAACAAGCTTGGAGCCATCCTTGACAGCGATATCGAATGAACACCCAATTCATTTCTTCACTTTTACTTGATCCAGAGTCTGCTACATCTTACCAAGGCCCAAGTTCAGGGGAACATTCTCGTTCATGCTGCTTTCCATTCTAGTATTATTTCCCACATCACCTTTATCTTTCTCCTCGTTTGTTGCAACACGTCTTAACCGGTCTCCCTGTCTTCTACAAGTTATTCTTGATACAGCTTCCCAAAGGGTTACTTTAAACATAAGCTGAATCATGTGACACTTCACTTCGGCCTCAGACATTACTGGTATCCCTTGATACTCAGAGTAAGAGTCAAAGTCTTTATAATAGGGTGGTAAACTATAAAGAGCTGCAGTTTTCCACCCCTCCTCTATATCTGCCTCATGTGCAAAGCTACTATACAGTCTCTCCCAGCAAGAAGTGGAATCCATTTACTTTGAATCTGGGCTGGTCCTTGCTTTGGCCTGAAGAATGCAACATAAATGATAGAGTGCCACTCCTGGCCTGGACTTTCTTGAGACCGTGCCATGTCCATGTAAACAAGCCTGGGCTAGCCTGAAAAATGATGAGGCATATCTAGTCACTCTCACCCCCCGCCCCAGCCGGTAGCCAGTCAACAGTCAGAGGTGGGAATGAGGCTATCTGAAACTTGCCAGCCTCAGGCCAAGCCAACACCTGACCCTCCGTGATCAAGTCTCACTGTGGTACAGCAAGTCTGGCCAAGATTATCAGATCTCATTTGAAGCACGGATTCATGAACAGTAAAATATGAATATTGATTTAGACCACCAGAGTTCGTGGTTGTTTTTATATAACATCACTGTGGTAATACCTGACATAATGGCCTATAAGGCCCTATGCAATCTACAACTTCCCTTACATCTCTGATATCGTTTTTCACCATCGTCCAGAAAACTTGGTCCCATTTTCCTTGCTTTTTCTGGACTATAACCAAGTATATTCCATCCTTAGGACCTTTGTGCTTGCTATTTACTCTTCCTGGAATAATTTTCTCTACATTTCTCCATGGCTATTCCTCTTACTCCCATTAACACCTGATTAAATTACAATTCAGCTAGAGTCAATACAAAATATATTTTAAATATTATTGCATGAAAACTGAAAAATCATGACATTCAAGGGCAAGATCAGGGTTCTGGCTGTCCCCTGCTGAGGCAGGAATTCATCTTTTAATAACTGAATGGGAGGTGCAGATCAAGAAGGGAACCAACTTGTTGGAGAGGGTGCCAATGGTGAGGCTTCAGGCCATGTTTGTTTAACAATTGATAAGGAGATAGTATAATAGTTCAACAAGTATGGCAATCAGCTCTGATTATCAGAAGGCAACTCCTACCACTTTATCCTCTATCTCCCATACTCTAGTGTATCTCTAGGCTACTCATTTTAATATTTCTCCAAAGCACTTTCAATCACCATCTGACCTATAATATATTTGTCTAGGGGCTTCTTTATTGTTTTTCAACTCCTCATTCTCTTCTAGGAAGGGGACATCCAATAGAGGTTTCTGTAATAATAGAAATATTCTATTTCTAAACTCACCAACATAATAGCTTTAGCCTGACATGACTATTGAGCACCCAGAATGTGACTGTGATAACTAAGAAAATGGAACTTTTACTATTATTTATTGTAATTACTATAAAGTTAAATAGGTGCCTATAGCTAGTAGCTATCATACCGAATATCAAAATTCCAGACTATAAGTCCCATAGAGTTTGGATTTTTGTATCTTATTCATTAGTATATCGCCAGTGTCTGGAAGAGGGTATGGCATGTAGAAATTTTTTAAATACCTACTTGCTGAATGAATGAATGATTGAGTGAGGGAATAAATATGGTAGGTGGGAGGGCAGTAGATTACAGGACAAAGTGTCTACACCCAGAGGCTTTCGTGTGTTTTCCAGTTGTGGCGATGATGGAGGGTAGTTTTGGGGACACAGAAGGTGGGCTTTTCGGCTACCCCTCATGTCAGTCTCTCAGTTTGACAGGCCAGAATGAGCAGGGAGAGATTTTATATCTGTCTCAGGGCACATTTAGCTCTCATCTTCACCCCAACTAGTTCACAAATAGTCTGGGCAGAAGAGGATTTTTTTTCCTGTTCTATCCTTGTAGAATATCAGTAGAGGACAGAGAGATTCTGTGATATTGCTTTCTTAGCTCCAGGCCTTAAGAACACCTGTGATGGAGTCCAGATGCGGCTCGGTGATTCCTCTACAAACAAAGAAAGGCTTGTTCTTCCCACCATTCTCGGAAGGCCGGGAGGATCAGCGGAAGACCCACTTCTGCGTGTGCGCCAGGTGGTGCTCAGTCACCCGACACGGTGAGCTCTCAGGTAGCCGACAGCAACAGATACCCTACCACTGATGTCTGTATGGCCAGTTCACGACCAACACTGGCTAATATCGTGTCCTAACCATCCCTTACTTCCTGATTTGCTTGTGAAAGTCCTGGAAGTGCTTGTCGTTCCACGGGCTTTTGTTATATGGGCAGTACCTCTTTCTTTAAAAAATGTCCTGAGAAGTTATAGTAGGTGATAAATTATATGGTCATGGAAAACTCTTAGTGAGTGCCAGGCCGTTGTTTCAAGCACTTTTTTGTTTGTTTGTTTTGTTTTGTTTTTGTTTTACACTGATACCTTGTAACTAATGGGACTAGTATTACCGCTACTCTCCCAGAATTGGTCTGCCATTTTGGGAACCATTTTTGGAACCTGACAGTGGCTGGGTAAAGAGGCACCAGGAGCCTCATTTTCCTGGGTTTTCAGGAATGTAACATAAACTGAGTACCTCTTCCCACCTCCTGAAAGAAGTTTCCATTGGACAGGAGGTCCAGCCAGGGGAGGAAGAGTGTTTCCTGTGGCAGACAATCACTTCTCCCTGGAGCAATCAACTGCATGACAATTCCCAGCCTGACAGCACCAAGTCTGCTCTGTGAGGCTACTTCCTGTGCCCAATACAACAATGCTACACTCTGGCCTCATTTCATGGGAGCTGATATTTCTCTCATGAGAGGATTCTAAGCT
>PVJO010031757.1:0-13970 GCA_004026905.1 Hystrix cristata
GGCACACTCGTTACACTAGTACATTAACAATAGCATCAATTACATTCATGAAATTGACCGACTGTGGTAGAAATTAACTTTGTATCTTTAACCATGAGAGCAAGGTCTACACCATCATAAAGCAGAATCCAATATAAAGCAGGAATTTATATGTAGTGGGTATTTTGTTAGTAGAGTGATTCCCCCCCCCCCTGCTTGTAGCAGGGATAATGTTTTAATGTTTAGTTAGATCTGTGATCCACTTCGATTTTAGTTTACTACATGGTGAGAGACATGTTTCTAGTTTAGTTTTGGGCATGTGGCAAGCCAATTTTTCCAGCACCATTTGTTAAACAGGCTATCTTTCTTCCAGTGAAGGTATTAGTCTCCTTTGTCGAAGATGAAGCATTTTAGTATGTTTGGAGTTGTTTCTGCATCTTCTAACCTGTTCCATTGATCTTCAGGTCTATCTTTTTGCCAGTACTATGCTCTTTTTACCACAGTAGCTTTATATTATAATTTCAAGTCAGAGATTGTGATGCCCCCTGCCTTGCCTCACCTGCCCAGAATTATTTTTGCTATTCTTGGTCTCTTCTGGTTCCAGGTGAATTTTATGATTGTTTTCTCTAATTCTGTGAAGTATGCTCTTAGTTTTGATTGGAATTGCATTAAGTCTGTATAATAATTTAGGAACTTTGGCCATTTTCACTATGTTGATTGTTCCTACCCAAGGACACAGTATATTTTTCCATTTTATGATATCCCTTTCAATTTCCTTTTTTAGAATACTGTAGTTTTCAATATAAAGACCTTTTACTTGCTTTGTTAGAGTGATTACTAAATATTCCATTTTTTTATGTAATTGTGAATGGTGTAGCTTCCTTAATTACCCTCTCAGTGAGTTTGTTATTTGTATATAGAAATGCTGTTGTTTTTTAGTGTTGACTTTGTTTCCAACTATGCAACTGAATCTAGTTATTAAATCGAGCAGTCTTTTGGTGGAGTTTTAGGGTCTTCTTTGTAGAGAATCGAACCATTTGCAAATAATGATAATTTAACTTCTTCCTTTCCTATCTTTATTCCTTTTGTTTCTTTTGCCTTATTGCTGTGGCTAATATTTCCAGAACTATATTGAAGAAAGTCATAATAGTGAACATCCTTGTCTTGCTCCAGATTTTAGAGTGAAAGCTTTCAGTTTTTGACTATTTAGTATAATGTTGGCCATTGGTTTGTCATAGATGCCTTTTATCAGATTGAGATATAGACCATCTATTCCTAATTTCTGTAGGGTTTTTTATCATGAATGGGTGTTGGATTTTGTCAAATGCTTTTTGCACATCTATTGAGATGACCATGTGATTTTTCCCCTTGACTGTGTTGATATGGTGTATCACATTTATTAATTTGTATGTGTTGAACCCTCCCTGCATCCTTGGGATGAATCCTACTTGGTTGTAGTGTATAATCTTGATACTTCATTGCATTCTGTTTGTCAGTATCTTACTGAGAATTTTTGCATCTATGTTCATTAGGGTAATTGGCCTGTAGTGCTCTTGGTTGGATCCTTTTCTGGTTTTGGTATCAGGGTAACGCTTCCTTCCAGGAATGATTTTCAGAGTACTGTTTCTCTTTCAACTTCATGAAAGAGTTTGAGGAGTAGTGGTATTAGGTCTTCATTTCTTGTAGAAGTCAGCTGTGAATCCATTAGGACCTGGGTTTTCTTTGTTGGTAGATTTTTAATTACCTCTTCAATTTCAATGGCTGATACTGGGTTACTTAGTGTTTTTATTTCTTCTTAATTCAGCTTTGGGAACCATATGTTTCTAAGAATATGTCCATTTCAGTGTTTTCCATCTTGTTTGAGTACAGGTTCTTGAAGTATAATTGATGGTCTTTTGGATTTCTGCTTGGTCACTTGTGACTTCACCCTTCTCATTTCTTATCGGATGCATTTGAGTCTTCTCTTTCCTTGTTTTGATAAGATTGACTACGAGTTTGTTGATTTTATTTAATTTTCCAAAGAAAATTCATTGATTCATTGATTTTTTTTTTTGTATTATTTTCTCAGTCTCAGTTGCATTAATTTCAGCTCTGATCTTTATAATTTCCTCTCTTGTAGGAGCTTTGCATTTGATTTGTTCTTCTTTTTCTAGAAGTTTGATGTCCACCATTAGGATGTTTACTTGAGCTCGCCTTGTTTTGCTGATGTGGAAATTGAATGCTATGAATTTCCCTCTTAGCACTGCTTTCATTGTGTTCCATAAGTTCTGCTACGTTTTATTGGCATCATCACTTAATTGTACAGACTGCCTAATTTCTTCTGTAATTTCATCTGGGACCCAGCTGTTGTTCACAAGGATGTCATTTAATTTCCATGTGTGTTTGTAGGTTGGGGATTTAGCTTAAGTGGTAGAGCACTTGCCTAGTATTCATTATTCTTCTTCAGTAGTTTTTACCTTTTGGAGAACATTCCTTTGTCTTTTTTCCTTGGTGTTTTTTCTCTTTTTTACACATTTTTTGTGGGTTTTTTAATTTATTCTTTTCCTCTTGTTTAATTTTTCTCCATTGAATTTTTTCTCTCTTATTTTCTCTTATTCTGTCATCTTCCTTTTTTCTATTTCTCATCAGTTATTTCTGTTATCTTTTCCTAATTCTACAAATATCCCTACACAGTTAGGACCCTTTTCTTGGCTTCTTTGTCCCCCCCATACCACATAGTGTAAGCTTTCAAATTTTACTGCTTATATTCCCGTATTCCCAACTGCCTATATCTTTAATAGTATAAGCATGAAGCTTTGTTAGTTTTTAGGTATTTCATTCTATATAATTATGGTTGAGGCTGGGGATTTAGCTCAGTGGTTAGAGTGCTTGCCTCGAAAGCGCAAGGCCCTGAGTTCAATCCCTGGCACCAAAAAAACCCAAAAAAATTATTTTGTACCTTTAGTGGAACTAGAGCTGTCACATTTGGTGTGTATTACCTGTCCATTAATACCAGAGTTATTTTGATGTTTACACTCCAATTGTGCATGTAGTTGGTCCCCATAATATCTTAATATTCAATTTGTCCTAGATGATACTTCCATAGCTCATCTGCTTGGTATAACTAGGTTTGCATAAATGTTGCTGTTAATAGGTTTTCTCTGTAGGCTAACTGACATTACATTGGTGACATCATCAATAGTAGGAGACACTGACAGCTCAGTGTTGGGCCCATTACACTGTATCCTGCTGTGATATGAAACAAGGTTACTGAATTTGGGACAGAGGCAAAGGATTATAATTAGCCACACCTGAAGTACATCACTGAAAAATGACTACCTAGTAAGTTTTGTTTAGTAGAAACAAAGTCTTTACACTTTGGACATCAAACAAACTCAGCACAAAAGGAAACCAACTGATAAACAAAGAGAAACATTGGAAGAGAAGCAACAAATGCCTTCCAAAACTTTCAGCTCCTGCCAAAGTCAATCTAGGGGCAATCAAGGGAGAGAAAAGCATGAGCCACACCCAGAATTGACTCAAAAGAGTGACGGAGGAGGTTAGAAAATAATTCAAAGAGGTACTCACTGAGATCACAGAAGATATAACTAAACAGTTACTGAAAGTAAGCAAAATGATCCGGTAGCTTTCAGAAGACACCAATAAAATGCTAGATGAACTAAATAAAATTATTCACACATGAGTGGCCATTATAGCAAAGAATTAGAGTCCCCAAAATTTTTTCAAACACCAATCCAGACTAAAAATTACATTGAAAGTATGGGCAGTAGAAGAGAACAATGAGGATAGAAGTTCAGAATTAGTACAATGACACCATGAATTACCAACTACTCTGTATTAAAAGATGTCTTAAAAGCAACAACAGTATATCAAAAGTGTATCCAACGTCTGCCACATGATGCAAAGAAAAATAAAAGAAACTAGAACAAAAATTCAGAAGACAAAACAAATGATGTGGAAAAAAAAAAAACCTGTGCAGAGAAACAATGGCAAAGAACTTTCCAAATATGGGAAAGGAAATATAGTTACAGGTAATTCAGGTGTATAGAACCCCAAAGACCCAGGACCAAAGGAGAAACTTTATATGCCATATACCACTTGAAGTACCAGAAGTCCATCATAAGGACAACATCTTAACAGCTGTTAGAGAAAGGCAACCCATTCCACATGAAGTTCAACCCATTAGACATACACTAGACTACCTAACACCTTCATGGTCAAATGGGGGGGTGAAACTGTTTCAAGTGCCGTACACAATTTCCAAATGCAATTTATGTATCCTGCAAAACTTTCCCTCAAAATTGATAGAGAATAACGTATTTCCATGACAAGGAGCACTCTAAGAAATTCACAATCATTGAAGCAGTATTACAAACAGTTGTCAAGGATATACTAGAAAGAGACAATGAAGTCAACAATGTCAATAAATCAAAAGGAATGAATATACTTGGCAGTATGAACAGCTAAACAAAAGGAAATAGGGAAATCAGAAACAGGAACTCAATGCAATGACAGGAATAAGTCAGTAATATTCAGTAAGAATTCTCAAGGTGAATGGTCTCAACCCTTTCGTGCACTGATCTTCATAAAACAAATACTATTGGGCATGAAAACTCAGACAAACACCAGTAGAGTTGTAACCCACTGTCACAAATGGACAGATCAACTAGACAAAGAAAATGCAAAGATATATCAGTTGAACCAAATATTGAGCAACTGATCACTACAACAATAGATTTAATAGATAATCTACAGTGTTCTACACAC
This sequence comes from Hystrix cristata, assembly GCA_004026905.1. Lineage (NCBI taxonomy): Eukaryota > Metazoa > Chordata > Mammalia > Rodentia > Hystricidae > Hystrix > Hystrix cristata. Next base: position 4,747 of record PVJO010031757.1, read on the forward strand.
TAACAAGAGAACAAATACACATTAGTTTCAGCAATGTATGGAACGTTCTCCAAAATAGAGCACATACTTGTGCAAAAAGCATGCTTAGTACATACAGTATAATCCAAATTGTCACATTCATCTCATCACATCATATGGCAGTGAAACTAGAAATCAAAGCAAAAGAAACCACGGAAACTATGCAAACACATGGAGATTAAACAAGAAAATCTTGCATACAAATGGATCTCAAAAGAAGCTACAGAATACATGAGACAGTTCCTAACATCAAATGATAATGCCACTGCAACATAACAGAACCTATGGTATACAATGAAAGCTATCATAAGGAGGAAATATTTTAGTGGTGAATGCTCCCATCAGAAATATAGAATGAGCTCAAATAAATAACCTAGTGAGGTCCTAGAAAAACAAGAGCAATCTAAATCCAAAGCTATCACAAGAAAGGCAATTAGGAAGACCAGAGCTGAAGTAAATAAATTGAGGCTAAAAACACAATGAATCAATGGAACAAAGAGCTGTTTCTTTAAAAGAATAAAGAAAGTCGACAATCTCTTACCCAATTTTCCCAAAGTAAGGAAAGAAAAGACACAAATCCTTACAATTAGAAATGTAAGAGTTGAAATCACAGTAGATTTGTGGTTAAACCAGGCATAGTATGCAATTTATTCTTATTAATGTCCACCCGAGAAAGAGTTCACAAAAATAACTTACTGATGCACCTCAAGGTCCTAGAAAAACAAGTGAAATCCAAAAATGACTACAAAAAAGGAAATTATAAAAAAAATCAGAAATTAATACAATGATCCTCTAAGTAGATGCATAAAAAGCCATTGGCAAAATTCAATATTCTTCCATAAATCTGGAGTAAATACGTATAGAATGACCTTATCTCGTTCTGGCAAAAGCCATGAATGAAAAGTATACTGGCACCATTATATTAAATGTCACAAACAAAGTTTTTCCTTAAAAATAGGAAGAAGAGTCTGTTATCCCAAGTTCTCTAAAATATTCCTCAAAACTTTAGCATAGCAATCAGGGAAAAGAAAGGAATAAGAAGGATATGTATAGAAAAGGGAAAAGTCAAATTAACATTATTTAAGGGTGACATGATTCTCTACAAGGAAGACCAAAAAGTCCCAACAAAAGACTCCTAAAATCAATAAACAAATTCTGTAGTGTAGGATGATACACAGTCAGTAGCATTCTGATGCACCAGTGATGAATGTATCAAGGAAAATTAGCAAAACAACATTTTTACGACAGCCTGTAAAGAAAATAATACATAGGAATTACCCTAACCAAAGCGGTGAGAATCTCTACTATGAAAACTATAGTACTCTCATTTGTTTACTTGATGAAATGGTTCTTTGACAAATCTTAGTGTAACAAGAGCTGGACCAAACATCCTTTAAATTGCTGGTGAAAACTTGCCACTGGAGGGCAGTGCCTGAATAGGTGGGGAAAAAAATCACCACCAGTCTTAGTGTAAAACAGTGTAGGTGAGATGGGGTGGTAAAATAGCCTAAGGTTCTCAGTAGGATTGCTCTTGAATTAATAAACCAAAATTCTGTAGGAAAGTGAGTAAGCAAAATTTGTTTTCTGTCCTAAATATTTCCTATGAAATTAAAAAAAAATCCTGATAAGTTCTCTAACTTTCTATACTGCTAGATAAATTTCTGTGTGTATGACTATATACTCACAGTTGAACAGTTTGTATTAAGGATTTGTTGTACCAGTACTTTACTATTGGGAAATGAGGAAACTCTTCCTCAGTATTCTCATTGCAAAGGGCTTTGTGGTACTTAGAGTTATGATGTGCTGAATCAGACTTTGATGTTGAGTAAAGGATTTTGCTGTAATTGGTATTCAGAGGGATTGCATTCCTATTTTCACACTCACCATGGGTAGAAACTTAGTGTTAAACGTTCATTTGCATATTTTCACTTCCTCATTTACAACAATAAAAATTTTGGGTTGAAATGTTTAAAACAAAAACTACAGTACTCTAAAAAAGTAAATAGAAGGGGACATTGAGAAATGAAGATATATCCAGTGATCCTGGATAAGCAGAATAAATACTGTCAAAACGACGATAGTTTCAAAATCAATATTGAGTTTTAAGACAATCCCAATCAAAATGTGATGAAGCATTCCTCAAAGAACTAGAAAAAATATTCCCATAATTCATATGGAATCAGAAGAGAATAGGAATAGCAAAAGCAATTCTAACAAGAAGCATCAAAAACCGTGATGTCAAGTTATGTTACAAAGCTACACTGACAAACAGCATGGTCCTGGTACAAATACAGACGTGGATGAATGGAACAGAATAGGGACTGGAGGAACAACTCCAGACCCACTCAGCTATCTTATCACTGACAATGCTGACAAACACATCTACTGGAGTAAGGACAGACTCTTCACAAAATGAAACTGGGACAACTGGTATCCACATGCAGAAGATTTAATCTAGACCTGTGTCTCTCACCATGTATTTAACTGAAAACAATATGTATCACACAATGTGTAAATATTTAAACAGAAACACTATGTTCAGCACTAGGCAGCCCTCTTGAAGATAGGCATACAAGGATGGATGGAACAGACCACCAATTGCACAAGATATAGTATTCACTGGAAACAAATGGAATCATACCAAGATAAAAAGCTTCTCAACATCAAAAAACATAATGAAAACCATGAAGAGGCAAAATTCATAATGGGAAAGTTTTTTCTTTCTGCATGATGGAAAGGAGACTAATCAAAAAGTAGTTGGAATAAGTCAAATGACATTTTTAAGAACACCTATTCACAGAAATAATAGTGAAAAATGACCCAAATAGAGGGAAAGAAAGAAACACAGATAAGTTAGGCATAAAGAACCCAAGTGGCCCCAAGTGAAAGAAGGCTTCCCCACCCCACAAAATACTCAAGGTGCCAGTAGTACATCCCAGGGACAAAATCTTAAAAGCTCAGGGCCAGGGATTTAGCTCAGTGGCTAGAGTGCTTGCCTTGCAAGCACACAGCCCAGAGTTCAATCTCCAGCACCCCCCCAAAAAAATCTTAAAAGCTCTTAACAAAAGACAAAGAGTCACATATAAATTTAAATATATTAGAAGTACAGCAGACTTCTTTACCCAAACCTTCAAGGCCAAGAGGGCTTGGAGTGAAGTCTTTCAAGACCTATAACATCTTTCAACTCCAACTTATGTATCCTGCAAAAGTATACTTCAAAGTTGGTGGAGTAATAAGGTATTTGTGAGACAGAGAGCACCTCAGTGAATTCATGACCACGAGTTTACCTGGCAGAATACGCAGCTAAGCAAAAGGCAATCGATACGGAAATTGGCAGCAAGAAGACAGCACAATGACAGGAACATGTCAATACCTTTCATGATATCTCCAAATGTGTGTGGTCTCAACTCCCCAATCATGAACAAAGGTTGGCTGAATGGATCAAGAAACAGCTTAGTGATGTGTACTATATAAGAAATACATTTAATTCAGGAAATCACAAATTGAAATCAAAACATGATATTCTGTGCAACAGGAACCTGGAAAAAAGCACGAGTGCGTATGCTAATAGCAGATAAAGTGGAATTCAAGCGAAAACTGATCAGAAGAGTCAAAAAAGTTCACTATGTATTAATTATGGAGACAATTCAACAGGAACAGATATCAATTATAAACCTTTATGCATAAACTTCGGCCTCCTCAGCTCCATAAAGCAAACAATCTTAGATATGAAAAATCAGATAGACACTAACACAGTTTTATTTGGTGACCTCAATGGGATGCTGTCACGAACAGACTGATCAGTTAGACAAAGAATCAACCAAGAAATGTCAAAGTTGAACTAAACTTTCGAACAAATGGGCTCAAGGGAGATCTATAGTGTTCCTTCCAGCAAGAAGAGAATATACTTTCTTTCCACCAGCACATGGGTCTTTTTGCTAGATGACACACATGCTCTTAAAGTATGCTTAAGTAAATGGAAAAGAATCAACATTATCCTATGTATATTATATCAGAGTGCAATGAAAGCAGAAATCAATGGAAAAGAAACCACAGCTATTAGGAAAATTAAGCAATATCCTCTTGCATAATCAGTGGCTGTCAGAATACTTTAAGGAAGATATTGCTGCATTGCTAGAATGAAACCATCATTCAAGAACGACATACAGGAACATATGTAATAAATAGAAACAGTCTTAAAGGGAAGTTTATCTCAGTGAAAAACAGAACAATCTTGAAAAAATAGCCTAATAATTCATGTTTTTGTCTTAGAAAAACAAGAGCCATCCTAATCCAAATCTAGCATGATACCAGAAATTACAAAGATCAGAGTAGAAATAAATTGACTAAAAAATGGAATCAGTGAATCAAAGTAATTTGGAAGAATGAACAAAAGAGACAAACACTTAGCTAATCTTACCAACGAAGGGAGAATAGATCAAAATTGGTGCAAACAGAAATGAAAATAGGGAAATTGCACTGAATTGTGCTGGAATCCACAAGGCCATTGGTAATTACATTGAGAACCCACACTCTAATAAACTGGAAAATTTTAAAGAAATTTTAGATTCCTAGGTACTACATATGAATCACCAAAGCTGAACCAAGAAAATACACAAACAGTGAATAATCCATTAACCATCAATGAAATTGAAGAAGCAATTTTTTGAAAAGGTGTACTAAGAAACCCTAGGTCCTGGTAGGTTCACAGCCAAATTCTGCAAGAATTTACAGATCTCATTTGAATCCTCCTCAAACAATGGCAGGAAATCAAAAGTAAAGAAGTACTTATAAAGTTATTCTTGGAAGAAAGCAGTGCACTGATTCTAAAAACAGAATAGAACACAAGCAAACAGAGAATGACTGGCCAATCTCTTTAATGAACATAGGCATAAATATCCTCAGTAAAGAACTGGTGAACAGAATGCTGCAAATCATCAAAAAGATCATACTTCGTGATCATGTAGGAGTTACTGCAGGGATGCAGAAATGGTCCAGAATACACAAGTCAATGGTGTAGTACATAATCAGGGCTAAGAACCAACCACTCATGACCATCTCAACAGATGCAGAAAAAAAAATCTCACAAATTCCAACATCAGTTCATGATAGAAAGCCCAAGGAAAATAGGTAGAAGGGCTTTATCTCAATCTGATGAAAGACATCTATGACAAACCAAGAGGCAGAACCATATTAAATGGAGAAAAGAAAGAGCCTTTCGCTTTAAAATCAGGAACAAGACAAGGGTTCCACTATCACCATTCTTTTTCAATATAGTTCTCAAAACATTAGCCACAACAGTCAGGCAAGAGAAAAAAGGTTATGAATAGGAAGAGAAGTTAAATTATCATTATTTACAGATGATATGATACTGTCCATAGAAGATAACAAAAACTCCACCAAAAGATTCTAAACATTATGAACCAAAGTGAGTTAGCAGGGGCTGGGGATTTAGCTCAGTGGGTAGAGTGCTCGCCTCACAAGCACAAGGCCCTGAGTTCGATCCCCGGTACCAAAAATAAAAAATAAAAAATAAAAAAAAAACCAAAGTGAGTTAGCATAGCAGGATACAGTGACAACACTCCAATATCAGTACCATTCCTATTCATTGATAATAAACTCACTATGAGATAAATCAGAGAAACAATAAATTTTACAATATCATCAAGAAAAATCAATAGTTAGAAATGAACCTAAAGGAAGTAGAAGACCTCTACAATGAGAACTACACTGTTCTAAGGAAGGAGATAGAAGAGAATATTAGAAAACAGAAAGATATCCCCTGTTCTGGGATAGGCAAAACCAATGCATTCAAAATGGTTCTACATCTCAAACTTCAACAGATTGAACACAATCCCAATCAAAATACCAATACCAGTCCTCAAGAAACTGTACGAAAACAATTCTAAACTTCACATGGAACTAGAAGTGAGCCAGAAATGCAAAATCAACTTTTCCAACAAGGGCAAAGCAGCAGACATAAGAATCCCAGATTTCAAGTTGGAGTACAACTCTATAGGGATGCAAAACAACATGGTATTGGCAAAACAGATTTGTGGATCAATTTAACAAAATAGAGGATACAGAAACAACTATAGGCACACTCTTACCTTGTCTTTTTTATTTTTAATTTTTTGTTTTAGTTTTTTCAGACAGGATCTCACTATGTAATTCAGACTGGCCTTGAACTCACACTGTAGCCCAAATTGACCTCAAACTCAGCGATCCTCCTGACTCAGCTTCCCAAGACCTGGGATTACAGGCATGCACTACCACAGCCAGCTTTTACCTTATCTTTGACAAAAGACCCGTAATCCCTGCTATTCAAGAGGCTGAGGCAAGGGGATCACAATTTCAAGAACAGCCTGTGTTGCACAGCAAGATAGTGTGTCAACTCACTCCAGAAAGAACCGTGTATATGGAAAAATCAACCAATAACAAATGCTGGAGGGGCTGTGGGGAGAAAGGAACACTCCTCCACTGTTGGTGGGAATGCAGACTGGTCCAGCCACTGTGGAAATCAATATGGAGATTCCTCAAAAAATTACAACTGGAGGTTCCATTTGACCCAGCTATTCCCCTACTGGGGATCTTCCCAGAAGAATTAAAATCATCATACCACAAGGACATATGCACCACCATGTTCATAGCAACACAATTTGTAATAGCTAAGTCTTGGAAACAACCTAAATGCCTAACAACCAATGAATGACTAAAAATGTGGTTTTTCTACACAATGGAGTACTACACAGCCATAAAAAGGATAGAGTCATTCGTATATAAATGGATGAGAACATACTTTTAAGTGAAATAAATCAGACACTCATGAGTACACATCGAATTGTTTCTCTGACATGAGAAACCATAACTGTAAATAAGGACAAAGAGGTGTAATAGATATTATATAAAAGGAAGATAATGTACAAAGGAGAGGAGTACTAGAAAGAAAGGGGAAAAGCAGAAAGGCAACAAAGGAAAGAAAAGGGAAAGGGAAAATTATGAACCAACCTGCTGTAAATAGGGAGGGAGGGAACAGAGGGGAGGGGCGGGGAAGAGGGGGGAGAACCAAGATGCATCATGTATAGGTACAAAATAAAGGTGATGAATGTGACCATTGTATGTAAAATGTACCAATACATGTTCTTGGTTTAAAAATTTAAAAATTTAAAAAATTTAAAAAAAATTAAAAAATAAAGATAGTGTGTCAAAATAAAAGGCTGAGCATGTAGCTCAATGGTGTAGTGCATGTCTCAATGCAACAAGTCCAACTCCCACTACCCCTAAAAAATATTTTTGGCACCTTGCCACATCCATTTGTTAGCATATCAACTATGGCTATTTCTGTGCTGCAATAGCAGAAGTAAGTAGATATAACAGTGATACAGCAGTGGCCCAGCAAGCTGGAAATGTTTTCTTTTCTTTTCACATTTGCACATATTCTGAAGTATAGGATTTGGCTCTAATATTGTAACTCCATAGACCATTGCTGGTAGAGTTGGCCCTTTGCAGCTTAGGGTGATTTTCCTAAATTCCTTATTTATGGGAACACAGATCTGGGCTTGATCACTTAATTTATATGATGTGCTAGGATCCTTCCTGAAACATATGTAATTGCCCTCCAGAATCTTCACAGGATAATTTCTAAGGCTCCAAATGGATGCCTGAAACCACAGAGAGTACCAAACCTCACTCTGTAAACATTTCCTTGTACTATACTAACCCAACTTCTTGTTGACTGTGGGTGACTTAAAAGCCATGGGAAAAAAAAAAACCCAGCCACCGTGTGTCTATTGGATCCATCTAATAACTTTTATACCTACTAAAATGAAGTAATCCTATGCCATGTATGATTCCACATGCCTGTAATCCCAGTACTTGTGTGGCTCAGGCAAGAGGATCACCATAAGTTTGAGAACAGCCTGGGCTACATGGAGGGTTCAAGACCAGCCTGAACTACATAGTGTGATCCTGTCATAAAAACAAAAAATAAGGGACTCCCACTGCATTTGAGAAACTTTATGGCTTTCAAATATCCAAATTCTCCAAAGCTGTGCTTCTGTCACACAGAGGGTACCCTTCTATCTCAGCTGCCCCTTCTAGAAGTCATACACAGACAGATGACCCCAGGTACCCTGGGTAGCAGTGAGGATGCTCCACACTCCCGCTCTTCCTCAGCTGGGGGAATGACAGAGAGGGAACAGAGCCCCGAGTATATACTTATGTGCCCCCAACCTGGGTACCCAGACCCTCCCACCTCCTCATCACAACACAGATGCCGTGGTTCAAGGTCTCAGGCGATGCTCTCCCTGTGTTGAAAGAGATGTGGAGGTAAAAGGAGAAAGGGTAGAAACAGCACCAGGCCAGGTTATTCCTTTTGTGGGCCTCCAACAGGACCGCCAAGTGAACATTTACACAAAATTTATTTTAATAAGCAACTTGCCAGACTCTAAGCCACCTTTCAGACAATAGCCCATGGTGGTTTCTATGGGCTCCTTCTGAAATGGGAACCACGTGCTGACCCCACTGGCCACTTGGAGGTCACGTCACATGGGTGTGAGAAGAAAAGTTGCCACACACACAGAGTATATTGCCAATTTGAGTCCTTTATTAGCTGACAGTCGAGAGTGGGCTCATGCACCAAAGAACTCTTGGCCCTCATTTGAGGCTGAGCAGGATATATAAAGGCAGAAACTGCAATTACATCAGTGTCACAAGATTGTTACAGAAGTGTCAGTTGAGACATTTTTCAAGGAAAACAATGTATCACAGGCAATACTAGGTGCAGGTTGTTCTGTCCCACAGAATGTGACTTTGTGTGAGGCTTGCAGAGAGCTAAGAGTTCAGCAGAAGTTCAGGTTCTCAAGGAGGGCATCTAGCATGGAGGAGCTAAGGTGAAACGGAGGCATTTTGGCCATCACGCTTCTTCCTCATAAAAAGATCTTTTTTCCCCTTGTATTCCCCCAAATCACTCCTAATAATTTATGTTTTTCCTTCACTGCCCTTTCAATGTGGTGGTTTATCTTTATTTTTTAAGTGCTTTTATCTTGTGCTCTCCAACTACAACATGAATCTGGTAAGTAGAGACCTGTGCTCACTTTTTTCAGAACCATCAGGATACCTGATGAATACCAAATACTTTTTACATTCTGGGGTGACACACATTTTCTAATAACCAAAGAGCAAATGTCTTAGCATTTATGGGCTAC